>JAEUWK010000943.1:0-113712 GCA_018524425.1 Podaxis sp. AQ795752 | reverse complement strand
ACTAGTTCTTTCCCCTTTGCTCATCCTCAAGCCTTTGCCTTAGTTGCAACCTGAGTGCATAACAAAGGTCATAACACATTGCACCCCTTTGGTATTGCAAATGGCCTCACTTAGCCAACTACAGGCTTGAGTGGACAAACAGACAGAGATTGGACAGAGGCAGGACAAGTCCAAACTGAGTGGTGGACTTGTAGCAGACAAGCAGGAGAGAGAGGAAAAAGATCTAAGTTGATATTCCGACTGCATACTACAGACAGCTGTGATCCTACTTATATACTGGCAGTCAGGATAAGGTCCAGAGAGTAGTAACTAAGCAGTAGCAGTAATAACTGCCCCAAGGAGAATACAAGTAACATGTAAATTGATATCCATGGTGAAGACATAAGGATGGGAAGCCCATCTGTGTAGTGTCTGGTCATCTGATAGGACAAGGATGGAGGTAAAATATCAGATAACAGGTAAGCCTAGATAAGCAAGTAATAATCAAGGGAAGGAGAGAAACACCATGGATAAATGGAAAAAGCATATAATCAAGTAAAAATTCTGATAGGAAAAAAGTGACAAAAAAGAGGGTATGGAGAACAGCCTTTCCAGAAAGATAGTGCCTGATGGAAGCAGAACAGAGGTTAAACTGAATAGGATCCTCAGAATCTGACTTGTAACCAATGCTCTGAAAGCTTAATGGGCACAAAGTGAAGTCTGTAACAGTTAGCTAGTTTCTATTTCTATCCTGTTTTTATTTTTATCTCATTTCTATTTAATTTCTATTTTTGTCTCTCTCTGCTGTGTGATTATGCTTCTCTTAGTCCTTAGACCCTTAGCACTACTTTGTCATACTTACCTCTTTTGGACCTTAGAAGTAAAGCTTAAATAGCTGCCCATATACTGGAAGCACAAGCTTCCTATATTTTCAAATTCAGAATATTGACTTTGCTTTATTTCTGGATTGACATTAGTTTACAATTAGTATGGTACTAAAGTTTCTATTAGTCCTATTCTTGACTAATAGAAGTTCAACCTCTAAGTGTGCTTAACTAGACACCTGCCTTGCCACCTTCTTATCATGATCTTTCTTGCTAGATCCTAGCACCTCTGCAAACTATCTAGTGAGATAGCTGCTTCCTAGCAAAGCTTAGATGTCCAGTGATAAAGACTATCCTAACAGTACCCAGTCCAGCATCTGTCTAGGCTCATTTCCTGCCACAAACTAATAATCATGCACTTCATCAAATCTTCAAGCAACTGCTCCCTGGCCACTTTGGTCAGACAGGTCTTATATATAAAAACTAGCCTTGAAATCATATATATAAACTTACACACAACTTTATTGACATTTGAGTTCAGAAATCATAGAAAATGCTTTGGTGCTCACCTAAAAACTAACTTGACCAAATCCTTGAATAGGTTAAGTACCCAGTACATGTCAGCAAATCTACAATGGAGCTAATACATATATTCAATTTGGAGTCACACTCACATGCTGGTGGAACTCCAGTATCTCAGTGCCCACCAACTTTCTTTACTATGCACCCTGCAACACCATTCCTAATCCAAACCAATCCGACTCAATTCCAGATGCACCAACCCCACTTTCGACATCCCTTCTCTGTCACGGCATCTTGCTACCCCAAATCAACGGAAAACGGCATTTCCCGAAAGCGACATTGCCATAAGGAGCATTACCCCACGTGGGATCCATTCTGTTCCAAAGATAGCACCAGGCGGGCTGATTACATCGAATCGATGATGGTGATCTCTCACCCAAAGCTCTTTTCTTTGTCCCTCATTCCACACCCCCTTCGTCCTTCTGTCCCCCGGATTCTCCGTATTGAACCATACGGGTGAGGATTGAGCACCCGGTGTGGGCTCGACCCGAGGTTCATTTAGGTTAATTGGTGATTCAAAACGAAGGCTTGGAAGGTTTGTCCCAACGATATCTGGAATCGGCTTCTTGTTGTCGGCGTGAGCGGCACGCTTTGGCTCTCAGTGTTGCGCTGAGACGCGGTGTTGGGTGAATCGCAAGATTCAAAACTTGATTGGATGACTCCGAACCTTTTGGTGTGTATTGCTGAATCTCGTTTGATTCTTTTTGAGTTCAACCATTTCGATGTTCAGGTCCAGACATAAGAGACACACTTACACCATAAACCCCGATCTCCCCATCGACATCATATCATGGCACTCTGGGACCTCCATTATACATTTCCCACTGAATTGCTCTCCGAAATATTTCTCCATCTCATTGCATCCCCACCTGCCTCTTCACCGACACCAACAAACACAATCCACCACCCTCTGCTCGTTTCGCACGTCTGTACCCACTGGCGCACGGCAGCCCTAACGACACCGCGTCTCTGGGCACGACTCTTCATTCAACTAAGTCTACACAAAGCGGAGTCCCAGGCTTCCCTTATCCGCACCTGGATGGAACGTTCCGGTGGGTGTCCGTTAACGGTCTATGTATTCTGGGAGGATCCTCCGTTTGCGCCAAGTCATCCTGCGCTGGAGTGCTTAGTAAAGCATTCAGCGAGATGGAAATCTATGTTTTTTTATCTGCCGTTTGATGTCTTCAAGAGGTTTGGGAGGATTGTGGGTAAGGTGCCGTTATTGACGGAATTGAGTCTGGGGACGGGGACTGATGCACAAGAAATGGTTCTCAGTGGGGATGATAGTGAGGACAGCGACGGTGAGGATCGCGATGAAGAGGATGGCGACCACGACGATGATACTGCGAATCGGGATAAGAATGACCATGAATATCAACTCGAGATGTTCAAGATCGCACCAAAGTTAACAAGCCTGGAATGTGTCAATATATCTCCATTCCTGTTCTCATTCCCCTGGTGTAATCTCACGAACATCCCCATCATGGCCGTGACGATTGAGGAATGCCTCTCCATCCTACGACAATCAACCTCTCTTCAAAAAGCCGGATTCATCTTCCTTACTACGCCCTCCTCCCCCAGTCTCCCACCCAACACTAGCACCGCCCGAGGCCTCAAGTCAATTCACCACCCCTCCCTCACACACTTCTCAATCCTCACGTCACCCTGGGACGAATCGATAGACCTCACCCCCCTTTTCCCACTCCTCTCCCTCCCAAATCTTCTTTCCCTGACAATATGTAACCTCAAATCACATTTCGGTACTTCGGGTTTCACAAGTTTCCTTTCTCGTCTGTACTCACTACAGACCCTCCATTTACGCAAAACGGCACTATCGGATCAGAACCTCGTTGCGGGTCTAAGAGTGGTACCAAGCGTAGAAAGGTTGGTTGTACATCCGTTAAAGGAAGGGCACGGGCCACCGAGCGTAACAGAAGTCGTGTTTGACGAGTTAAGGTGGAAGAGCTGGGTCGTCGATGGGGAATACGCCGAATTTGACGAGAACAGTGGGGACGAGGACGGAAGCGACGAAGAGAGGAGTGACAGAGAAAATGGATCAGGTAGAGGGAGGAGAAACCGCTCGGGTTCTGGGTTGCCGCTACTCCCGAAGCTGACCTCCATTGAAGTCAAGCTAGACAACACGATCGCGGACGCGTTCATTCACATGGTCCATTCCCGCCGTACGAGTGTGCATTTCCCAAGTAAAGCATACCGCTACAAAAGAGCAAAGCCGCCACGAGAGGACGGCGAGGAAGAGCCGAGGGGGGTTGTTGTGGCAGCGGAGGACGGGGAAGAGGAGGACAGCGGGGACGAAGATGATATTGATAAACCATCAATACTGGAACATGTGCGGATACGGTATTCGGAGCCACTCCACCCACAGTTTGTTTCCGAGTTCGAGGACTTGCAGAGAGACGGGTTGAAAGTTGAGTTGGATTATATTGGCCAAAATGGTGGCATCGAATTCGTACGTCTCCTTTCCTCTCCCTTTCATTGACGCTGAGATTGATGGACCTTGTCAACCTTGACCCAGAACCTCGCTTAAATTCAGGAATCCAACCCTCCTTTCTGGCCTTTTCTCGCGTCTGGCTTTCATTTCCTTGGTTTTCGGATGTCTGTTTTTTTCTGATGATAGACAAGATTGCGGGATATAGACTGATGTGATTTACATCGTATGCTTTCCGTTCGTTTGAATTGTTACTCTATGCATCTCATCCTTACCACATGCACACCTTTACATTTTGTACAATACGTCAATCATACCACCCCTCCTCAGTCGTCTTTTCCCTTATGGTGCCACCCTTGCCGTCAGTGTATACGTCTCAAAGCGGAGTAGAGACTATTCCTTGAGTGTCCACTCGCAGTGCGCGCCTTGCAATGGTCGCATGTTACAATCAGCTGCGCACATTTCTAGAAAGGTTTCCGTGATCCACGCTGGACTTGGTAAGACGATTTCCCTGCAATCTGTCGTTGTCTGTACTTCAGCCACCCAAGAACTGGTCTCGGATGTCCAATCGTCCGAGCACGCCCTTCCTGAAGCAATGTATGCTTACATCCCAAGAGCCAATGTACATTTGGGGCAGATGTGGCTCGGGGAAAAACAAACTCAAGACACTGGATTCACAGAACAGACAGACGCCCGTAACAGGCTCAGTTAATGTGCTTCTCATCGTAGGTAATCATAACCGAGGCAGCGACATAAAGGCAACAAATTGTCCAGTACCACTTCCCAGCGCCCAAATACCACCCTCTCAAAATCGCCCACTTTACCCTTCCTCTTGGTGTTGTACTACCATCCAGCACCGCACCATGCCGTTCCGTGAAGGAGGATATTGTTTTGCAATCAATAATGCAAAGATGTATGACGTACAAGGAAAACCCTCGCAGCCCCCTCCCCAAAGCACCCAAGGCGGATATTGCGTGTGCTATGCCTCCTACCCCTGCGTGAATCCCTGGGCGCCATCGATACACCAAAATCGCTACACATCGACATGTGGCCAGAACCATTCAAAGCATCGACGATCTTCCAAACCCAAATGTTGACGTTGAGGGATGGCCCATTTACACCTCGTCGCCCGTAAACTCGGATTCCGCAGCACCTCTAACATTGTCTCTCTGTCTGATATCGGTGACACACAGCCTAAAAATGGATCTGTGGGAAGAAACTCATATCGTCGTGGTGGATGTCTTACTTTGGCAGCTCTACTTGCATCTCCTGTCCCGACTTCCTGCTGCTTATTTCTCCCGCGTTTATCGGGTATTCAAAGATGCCAATCTGTCACTTGTGGAAATTAAGGACATGGGCCTTCGGGTTGTGGGCTGAAGATATGAAGGTCTTACAAGTCTACATCCTAGTCCTCTAGAAATGCTCCCACCAACATATGTAAAACTCAAGGAAAGATGGGAGGTGCTGATCGATGGCCTCTTGGAGGAATGGAAGACTCTAAACATCGTCTCTGGCTTATTAGTAACGTAAGTAAGTAGGCAACTCGGCACCTGAAATATCTTTCTCATCGTTCTCGAAAGAGGTATTCTGACGCTGTTGCAAATCCCGTCCGCCTTGGATGTCCCTGTTATACGATACCTTGCACTCTGGTCCCTTCCCTCCGTGCTCTTGAGCTTACTATCTGGTTGTTTATTTGTCGCCCAAACGTCGAAGATACGAAGAGCTTATGTAGCGGCTGAATGGGCTCTGGCGGGTACACTTACTACTACTTGTGTGGAAACTTGGCAGTTAAGTCTAGTCTTTCTGTAGGAAACACTGAAGTACCGGTCGTTCTTCTGGAATATTGGTGTCATGCTGGCTATACCAGTCGTCTGGATAACCTGGTGTGTCCACAGCCTTTCTCATGCACGAAACTTGAAGCTCAAGTTCCTTTTTTGTTAGGTCTATTACTACAGAAGGTGCTGATAGAGTGCTCGTCGAGCATGCCGAGCGGCGTCCCACGAAGCCCTCTCATGCGGATTTTAGTTCTTTGTCGTCTTCGACTTCTCTGGCCATCCTTGCCGGTGAGAATGGAGCGATGTCCACGGCAATCCAAGGATGAAACCGAGAATGATATCCACAGAAAATGACGTCGCCCAACGAGGCTCAAGCCCAGTCCATATAGGCGCCCCGGGCACTTAGCTTATTGGGTTGGTCTGCACCGGTCTCAATTGTGCCAGTGAAACACTCGTGGTGTGGTAGATCAGTGGAACAATGATGCAAAAGGGAACACATGTTTCAATAAAAATTACAGGGGCACGGCTTGTGTACACGGCTGGCTCTCGGCTGACGGTCCTGCGTCCGTGATCTCATCCCTTTCTCACCTACTTTGGTGAGCTTACTTTAATCCAAAACCCGTTTCGTCGGAGCGTTTATTTGTTTCCCTCGTTGTGGTCATTTGTCTCTTCCTTCCCTGGTTTTTCCATCTTATCAACGGATGCGCATTTCTATGAACATTCCTAATTCTATATTCGACAAAAAGTGCCAATAACATCATCCCTGACGAGTCTTCTTGTCCCATCTGTCCACCGTCTCCATTAGTCCGCCATGTCCAAAGAAAAGAACGTAAAACGAACTCACAAATCCATGAAGAACTTCCACAAAACTGAAAACATCAGCCCCTGCAACCCATTGGCCAAGATCCTCGTCTTCAATCCGCGTCCCAACAACCCTTTCCAACCGTCAATAGCGATTACTGCACGCGCAGCATTGAAGTAGCCGATACGAGTTTCGTTGACTTGTCTATATGTCTTGACTACGCGGAGAGAATTGGATACGGTATCCGATACGATGGATGCTGCGAATCCGATAAATGCTTGCCGGGAGAGCCGCCCTAGTGTGGTATTGCCAGGGGGGAGGACGTGTTGAAGGTAGTTATATGTACCAAACCACTATTGTCGAAGAATTAGTGCTGGGCACGGATAAGTGATCAAGGCGGTAGCATACCGGGTAGTGGCCAACAAAGGTCGCAGCTGCAGTGGCCAGTGCACCATACCAGAGGGTACCAATACCATACCTTCGTATCTAACAGTAAGTGACAATGTCAGCAACCTCGAAACTGAGGATATGCGAACGTACCCGGTTCTTCAAAATCCGGATCCCGGGCTTCCCCTGCGTCTGCAACGTTGTCTTCACCGTATCAATGGGCGTCAATACCATCCTAAATGCCGCCGCCGCAAGGGACGCGAACACAGTCTTCACAAACTCAGGTAACTCGCGCATATACGGATTCGAATTTAGTAGTGCGAGGACACCAGCATTCGCTGCAGTGTCACCGAACCTTGATACAGGACCTTGGATAAGTGCGGCAGTGAGTCCTTGGTAGTACCGTGTCCATCCACCGGAGTGATACAGAGTTTGGATGGCGGTGGTCGTGGAGGTACCGTAGCGGTACTGGTAATTCATCACAGTGCGTAGGGGCATGAGTGTGAGGACTTGGAGGATCATGGCAGCTGCTCCACTAAGGCCACCGCCAACGGCAGATTTGAGCGCCTTTTTGAAGTCGAACTGAGGGACGATGAGATTGCTGAACGCTTTCAGTTGAGGGGCGGGTACGTACGTCGGTGTCTCCAGTGTCGATGAGACCTTTGATCAACAGACCTAGTGCAACTAGTCCTGCAACGACCAGGCCGGCGTACCAGGCTACTGACGACCTTGTCCACTCTGCGTCCTTTCCCTTTGCATTTGCACTCGAATCCGGAGTATCATGTGGGGATGGACTTTGCTCTGCACTCTCTAAGGCGGCCAGGTTCTCTTCACCGGGGGGTTTAGGCAACAAAGGTTGCCGCTCATCAACGGGAAGTGCTGGCTGGGACGCCATTGGGATGAGTCTCTGGAGGAAGAGTAAGAGCAAGAGCAAGATAGAGATACGGCATGCTGGGACTGAAGTCGATACTTGAATGGGACCATCACCGTAGTGGCATCATTACGATTACAAATATTGACATCCTCGGTTCTCTATCCGACAGGGGTTTAAATCACGTTTTCCTTACTTTATGAACGGTCCGATGCCGGCCCGGGCATCTGACCTCTGATCACCACCATCTGCTTCACATACATGGTTTATTCCGTCGCCAAAAACAATATAAATACCTCACATGGCCAACATGAAAAGTCGACCAAAGGCTGCACATGCACGCGCTCTTACTGTTGGTTCTGCAAATCCTAGTGTCAAACGCACTTGGAAAACCCAAGAATCCCATTCTGCCAGGCTGGAATCCAGACCCGACAATCCTACGGGTTGGGGACGATTATTTCATCTCCACGTCGACGTTTGAGTATTTTCCGGGACACCCTATATATCATAGTAAAAACTTGCAGGATTGGAAGTTGATCGGTCATGCATTAAATCGACCGTCGCAACTTGGGTTGTATGGGACGCCTTCGGATGCTGGTGCGCGTCATAGGCTTCTCAATGTGTCTAACAACTGACTACCGATTACAACGTCTCTGGGCACAGGTGTATGGGCACCGACGTTGCGGTACCATAATGGGACATTTTACCTGACGTCAACGAAGCGATATGTTTATACTTGTGAGCCTCCCCCTACCACGGCTTCACTGCATATCGTCTGCTCACAGATCCCACAGCAGAGCTTCGACTCTTCCCGAGGTCATTTTATGTTAAGACGGACGATATCTTCTCAAATAACTGGAGCGATCCAGTCTATTTCGGTGAGTCAGATAAACACCTGCTGGTTATATGCTCACTGAATTCGCCTCAGACGGCCTAGGCTACGATGGGGACCTGTTTTGGGATACCAATGGAGACGTGCGCGTATTTCCCAGTTGTTATTCGACCGTACTTACCTTTAGGCACAGGTCTATCTTACATGGTCGGGCATAAACAACAACCACGACAAAATCTACAGTCCGTCTCCTCCCTACCTCCACCTCCGCAATCGCTAACGCCCTTTCTCCCTCCCCTATCCCCACCATAGGCATTTACCAATCGAAAATTGATTTGACTACCGGCACATCACTCACCCCGGCGCAAGTAATCTTCACTGGTACCCTCCCACATACACCTGATGCACGTCCAGAAGGCCCGCATATCTACCACTTCAACTCAACCTACTACCTCCTCATTGCTGAAGGCGGCACGGGCATCACCCACCGTGCAACTATCCAACGCAGCCAGATCAGCCCTTCCGGACCTTGGGAGAACAACCCGAACAATCCTATATTGTTCAACGGTGCAGATTTAAGTTGGGGTGTCCAAAACACCGGTCACGCGGACCTGGTGCAGGCAGTGGACGGAGAATGGTGGGGTGTCGCTTTGGGTGTGAGGCCACAGGGGAGTGATGGAAATAGGCTCAATAGGGAGCAGCTTGGGAGGGAGACATTTTTGTTCCCTGTTAGTTGGGTTGACGGGTGGCCCGTTTTTAACAATGGGCAGCCTCTGTCTGAAGAGGTTCTCTCGCACGGTGATACCGCCTCCACCAACTCGACTGTGGGTGATGACGATGGATCAAGAAACTTGAAAAACATCTACTTCAACGACTTCACATCCCACACCCTCGACAACACGTTCTACACCCTCCGAACGCCCTATGCACCCTTCCACGCCTTGACTCCCTCCCACACTCTCCAACTCAAACCCAACCCATATGCACCAGGCGACCGCGACTCCCCCGCGATGCTCCTTCGTAAACAAACCTCATACACAGAAACATTCGAAACGGAATTACACTTCCCTTCTCCCAAAACGCAACTCGAAGAAGCCGGTATCAGTATCTTCTACGGCGACATGTTACACAATGAAATCGGTGTTAGTGGGCCACCTGAAGGTAAAAACCAAGGAAGGTCCATTGTGGTGCGAACCGTCACGTTGAACCAACAAGTTGGGCCATGGGCATTGACAACGGAGAATGCCACAGTCACGCATGTACGTCTATCGCCTCCAAGCGTTATTTTCCTAGTATATCCCGCATACTAAATGAACATTCGACTACGCACCAGACAACATACATTCCACTCTCAACTCTCGACGAACCTATAAAACTCCGGATAGAAGCTACGCCAATTGAGTATGCACTCGCGTATGCGGAGGGTCCTGCGGAGCAGTGGGTCGAGGTGGCGCGATTCGACGGATCAGTGTTGTCTACTCCGCCTGTCGGGTAAGTTTCGATTCTCGGAGTTGATCTGACTTGACTTGAACTGACATGGACATCTTGACTGTGGCGTGATTGCGCAGTGGGTTTTTCTTTAAAGGTGCATCATTTGCGGTATACAACACTGGAAATGGCAAACCAAGTTTGACGAGCGCGGAATTCGCTTACTGGAAACAAGGGCAATTCTAGGCTTATTACTCGTTCTTCAAATAAACCAGAATGTTGTTTATTATTTGGTTGGACATAATATAATGGCAAATGATCCAGACAAACTTCGTTGTACATTAATACTCGTTTCGTTAATGCGACCGTGCTCTTGTGCCCATAAACGCATTCCACCCTTTCCCTCTGGGCCGATATGGGTCTCTTCCCTCCCTGGACTTTGATTCTGTGTCTCCGTAGAAACCTCTAACATAAATCGTGTCAGCTATCACCTGGAATGTTGTTACTAACACCTGTAGGGTGGCATGGTCGACTAGTCAGTGTCCGGCACCTCGCGTCTGGTGATGAAGAATATAGAGGAACGTACGGATGCGATTGCGTCGACGATGGCTATTAATCCGTTGGCCAGTGCGGCTACGATGCCGCCGATTCCGCGGCCTAGTGATGAGAGGATTGCGCCCTGTGAGTTTGGGTGAGTATAAGAGCTATGTCGTTGAAAGGTGCAAGTCTGTACCATAGTTATGAAAGTTCTGGATGTTCAGTGGGGAATATACAATTTTTCTCTTGCGAGTTTATGGGAGGGCTGGAGAGGTATATATGTACCCTGAAAAGCAGCTGCGCAATGATGCTAAGGATGGGCGGGTGGGTCGTCTTCCACTGCACAAAGTCCAAAACTCCGAAGCAGGTCATGAGCAAGTTGCTTTTCATATCTACAGTTATGTACTGTAATTATGTGCTTCATGGGAAGGATGTGGCACATATTCCATTCCACGTCCGTCGCATCGGCGTAGAGCTGAAGTGTAAGAGCTCATGCGCTTAAGAGTACTTATGACGTCACACACAAGTCTGCCCACAAAAGCAGACCGCCGCCGACGGAATCCCGTGAGTTGATGAGTTTCGCGATGATAAAATGGGTCAAATGTTTCTAGTACGTTGGGTCACCGTATGGCGGGACTTGCGAAGACTTGATAAATGGCCTTGCTCTAATAAGTTAACTAACGTCCCTACCCCATCAAAACAATCAAAACACCATATGCCATTACATTGGATATATCAAGTTGGTCCAAGGAACTCTTCTGGTATCATTAATACGTCGCCCCCCGGCGTCCTCCGAAGAACCTTCCTCTTCTCCTGCTATAGGTCCCAGTCCTTGCCCTACTTCTCCTGCGCCCGCAGCATCTACAGCAGAGGATATCGAATATAACTTCGAATATTGTTACTATGACCTGCAATGTCACATTGTCCGTTAGTTCATGACGTTCCCTTATACTGATTAATGTCAAGAGAAACATACGAAAGTGATTCCGCTGACAATAGCGATAAGTAAACCAGCTGTAGCGGATATTATAGAGTTTAATCCGCTGCCTATTGCTGAGAATATAGCACCCTGTGTGTGGAGTCAGTCTGAATCATTCAATTCAAAGGTATAAGCACACACCATGTTGTTTGAGGTTCAGATATCTGGGGTATGAGGGATGTTTAGTTCGTTTCTGAAGGACTGTTCCATTTGCTTTATGTCTTCATTTATATACTAGTCGGGGCGCACGATGACGTCGGAAATGCGGTCTGCTCACCCGCACGTACAGGCAACTCCAATGTAGATGACGTGCACCAGGCCCTAATGGACATAGGTTCTTGAAGCCCCCGGAGTGTAACACCTATGGGGTGTGTACATCATGGAGACGTGGAGTACTTATGCCAACTTGCCTCCTTCCTTTTGTTTAAGGCAGAGGTACGGAATATGACGTCATGGGCAGTTCTGATAGAACAAGGATGAAATTACTAACAGAAAGTCATTGGCGGGACGGTCAGTTGACCGAGTTGACTGACAGTTGTCGAGAGCTGTCGGCATCGGCTTGTGATTTGTTGTCGGTTTGATTGATCAGATCTGGCCTGGGCAATGAGTCAGACTAGGTGTGGCATAACCTGTCAGTCCCCTGGTTGACAAACAGTTCATTCGGTTCCCGACCTGGGAGAGGATTCCTTCAATGACTCCTACCACGAACGTCGACTCTGAGTACGACCATAATTTTTGTTTTCCGGTACCCAAGGTTCTCGAGAATGATCGAGTGAAGCTCATTCCCTTCATCGTCAGTCCTTTTCAGAAAATTCACCGTCCTCGCCATAACACCTCCAATATATGTAGCCCTCCAAACATACGAAACCTTTTCTCGATGCCGTCCTCCCTTACCCTGAAGTTTTTAACTATCTCCCCGTTGGACCATACGGTACCCCAGAACAATTTTCCACGACATTCTACGAACCCATAATCCATAAAAACCCCGGATTCGTTCTCTTCCTCCTCATCGACAAGACTAAACCTCCATCCACTTCTTTATGCCAAATCGAAGACGAGGAGGGGGCCATAGCAGGCCACCTGGCCTACATCAACTCCTCCACCGTCAACCTCGCCACCGAGATTGGATATATCCTCATCCTCCCACCGTTTCAACGTACACACGTCACGTCGAACGCTGTGGGGCTCATGATGCACTATGCACTAGACCTACCTGACCAGGGTGGACTAGGGCTGAGGAGGGTATTTTGGCAGACCAATGCACTGAATTTGTCGTCGAGGAGACTGGCGGAGAGGATGGGGTTCAGGTTTGAGGGTATTTTGAGGTGGGATAGGGTGCTGCCTAAAAATAAAGAGGAATTTGGTAATGGTGTCAAAGTGAGAGAGGGGGATCCAAGAGGGGAGGCTTGCGTTGGAAGGGACACGGCGATATTTGGGCATTGCTGGGATGACTGGGAGGATGGCGGGAGGGAAAAGGTTGATGCGATCATGGCAAGAATCAAATAGCTCTTGTCTGTCAGTGTCCACCAGGCTGAGGGAAAGGCATGGTAAATACCACTGCAAGGGTTAATCCATCGCGTCCTGAGTGTTAGGATGCATAGTGTTCAACTGCAGTGGTGTTCTTCAGACACATAAGAACTAGGCATATGACAAGCTTGGAAGACGAAGAACGAAATCGTTCATTAGCAGCGAGTGCTCCGTGATTCGGATTTATGACCGAGTCAACTTGTTCACAAAATAACATGATAGAGTTCAAATACTTTCCCCATGTTGACACAGACGGATCGCAGTACATAAGAGCTTCCAGGCAGGTCACTTTCGAACATCGTGACTGATATGATCGACCAGAATTTTTGCTTCCCAGTCCCTCCTGTGCTCGAAAATGCGCAACTGAAACTCACTCCATGGAACCCTTCCTTTCATTCATCCATCTACGTCCACTCAATCGCACCCCATCCCGAACTCTTCAACTATTTGCCGTTCGGACCTTTCGACACTCGTGAGGCATTTGACGCATGGTTCGAGGGGATAGTCCACAGACAACAGTCACAAATAGCCTTCGCAATATTCGATAAAACTCGGGGCAGTGACAATGAAGGATTTGCAGGGATGATAGGCTTGCTCAATGCATCTCCAGAAAATCTCTCAGTCGAGATCGGGTTCTTGACTATCTTACCTGCCTTCCAACGAACCCATGTTGCATCTAACTCAGTCGGGCTCTTGCTGACCTGGCTTTTGGATCTACCGGGCTCAACCCCGGCGACCTCGAAAATCCTCGCAGGCTTGGGATTGCGAAGGGTCTATTGGAGCGCGAATACTCTAAATCTTCGCAGTATAGCACTCGCACAGAGGCTTGGATTGAAGCTTGAGGCAGTCTTTCGCTGGGATCGCGTTCTGCCCGCTGATAGAGTTGCCTTTGGGAAGAAGGAAATGAGAAAGGGAGACCCGAGGGAGGGGCACCCAGGAAGGGATACGGCACGATTAGCGATCTGCTGGGATGATTGGGTCGATGGTGGGAGAGAGAAAGCCCATAGGGTGATGCTGAGGGTCTGCTGAGGGTGTGCAACTGGTGCTAGTTGTTTTCCATGATACTCCACACAGAACTTAATGAACAATTTCTAGCCTAGTAGCTCCAATCGGAAACTGATCCAATACCCGAACACAACAATCATTATAGCCGTCTTCTTTGCCTGTAACAGGAAGGCAGATAAGGTGCCGCTCAAAATAATATGGCTTCTGGATAGTACCTTCATTTCATTTGTACCATCAAGATATAAAGAGAAACTATGTCCATCGTGTAGCCCGACTGCTTCCATAACATGACTGCCCAATTTCTCACGAAATACCACTCTCGTTTCGTAAGGTCAGCCGACGGGACAGAGATTTACACGGACGCAGTCGGAACTCGCTCCCCCAATTCTCCCATCCTCGTCCTTATCCATGGAGCCTCCATGGTCAAAGCCGTGTTCGACCCCATCTTTGAGGATCCCAAGTGGACCTCCAGTATATTCCTAGTGAGTGGTTCTGAACCAACTTCAGAACTTCTTTTGATGGGTTAAGGTTCGGTACGACACCCGTGGGCATGGAAGAAGCGGAAAGCCTCTCACAGACGAAGCATGGGAGTCCAAACGTTTCTGGGAGGACTTCGAGGTCGTTTGTAGGGAATTTGAAGTCAAGAAAACATATGTCTTGGGGTGGAGTCTTGGTTGTAAGCTGTAATTCTCCGCATAAGCAGGGATAGCCTAATTAAAGACCTCAAATCACTAGCCGCGCATTTTGTAGACATCATGACTTATAATACCTCGATTACTATCTCTGGACTGATCAATGTTGAGGGCGCCATCTACCTTGATCCTTCAATCGCCGAACGTACTGTCAATCACGAAAATTTCAAAGTTCTCCGCACGCTCGCAGACCCCCCCTCCGTCGACGTCTTCCAGGAAACCATCCTCGCCTTCATTCACATGTGCTCAGACAAGCTCTCCCCGGCGTTTTTCCGAGTGTTGCTTGAGGGCGTTATCCTACAACCACGAACGATCGCAGCCAGACTGAATACTCGAAAGCACAATCCAGAGAAAATGTTGCAGGAGGCTCGGGAAGGGAGGCTCAAGTTGTTAGTTGTGAGCGGGGGAAAGGATAAATTGCTAAATGTTGAGGGATTCAAGGCCGTATTTGAAGACTTGGGATGGAAAAAACACACGTATAAGCATTTGGAAGAGGCTGACCACATCCCATGGGTTTCATGTCCAGAAGGATTCAGGGAAATCATACTGAGTTGGATTAGCGAGTGTCAATGCTAGGCCCAGTCTTTCGATATGCCTGAAGTAGTATACAATGGTACATCGACTTTGTCGGCCTCCCCATATTCTCCCTGAGTGGGGTTAAGGGAACTCAAACAAAGAGAATAGCACATGAGCTATTTCAAGAAACGAAGCTGTATGCTTGAACTGGCCAGCCCGAAGAACTCGCTAAAAGGAGTCGAGAAAAGGTAGTGCTTTCTCACTCCTTAGTCTTGGGAACCGCCCTGGACGGGAATAACGTTGAGCGACTATGGAACGATCATACACCTGATCATGGTTGGTGGATTGTTCGTGATGGTCCCCAGGGATAAGCGGACTCGTAAAGAAGCGACGCCGTTCGCCGAGTCATTCATCCAGGATGAACATTAGATGATGGACCACGAGAAAATCATGGGACGCCCAGTCTTCTGGCAGAGATCGTTCCAAGGTGTCTCCCAGTTTCGACCGACCAATGAGTGACGGAAGAGAAATAGCGCGTGTCCACAGGATTACGGTCATGCCGTGGAGGCTTGTCAGAACCAACGTCGTTGAGCGTATTTCCCTTCCAGGGATGTATCATTTCGGGAAAAGCAATCCAAACGGTGTGCCTGCCGAAGGCACAAGAGCAACAGATACATCAAAGCTTCTGATATAAAAGCAGGTAGATTTGTCGAGGGGAGAATTCCCACTGCCCCCGTTTCCACCTCCGCCCAATTCTTGAACATCATGGACCCTCATGGTCACAACATCTGCGAGCCCCGGCTTGTAAAATCCTTGGACGGAACCGAAATTTGTGCAGATGCGGCAGGGAATCGTGCCCCTAAATGTCCGGTCATTGTACTGATCCATGGGTTTTCTGTGCGTAAAGAGGCGTTTGATCCGATGTTCGAGGATCCTAATTGGGTCCAAAATGCATTTCTTGTGAGCGAGATGAAGTGTGCAATTGATTAAAGCTAATTCAATCTATGTTTGCCATCTGGTGACTTGAGGTGCGCTATGATACTCGTGGACATGGCGAAAGTGGGAAGCCAACTTCTAACGAAGCTTGGGAGTCTCGACGTATGTCGGAAGACTTTGAAGCAGTATGTAAAGAGTTTGGGGTCCAGAAAACTTTTGTTTTGGGCTGGAGCCTTGGGGGTACGGGCGTCTCATTTGACTGGTTTGCGAAATCTGATTGGCGTGGCGATCTCTCAGCTGCGTTTTTTGCCGATATTCTGACATACAACAAATCCGTGGAGGTATCCGGTCTTATCAACGTCGCAGGGGCACCATATATTGACCCAACTGCGATCGCACGTGTCGCTTCACCAAGAACATTGAGGCTTTTGGAAACACTTGCAAACCCGACATCGGTTGAACAATTCCAGAAAACTGCCTTGCACTTTATTCGTTCATGCTCCAATGTGATGTCTCAGGACCTCTATCGGGTCCTCCTGGAGGGTATTATCCTCCAACCACGCGCAGTCACAGGAAAACTCATCACTCGCAAGCAAGATCCAGTCAGGTTCCTGCAGTACGCACGAGATGGAAAAGTTGATGTGTTGGTCGTAGGTGGGGGAAAGGACGAAGTGGTTGAAGCCGAGGGACTCATGCTGATATATAAGGAATTGGGTTGGAAAAAATGCACTTTGAAGCGTCTGGACGAAGCAGATCATATGCCATGGATTTCGGCAGCGGAGACGTTCCGAGACACCGTCTTGGGATGGGTGAAAGACCGCCACTCCTCGACATTCGGACCACGACTATGACAGATTATTGCTTGGGGATTCGGGATAGAGTTAGTGGCATGACTCTTCAAAGCACATATGAAACCCTAATACGTTGATACATGCAGCAAGAGGGAGTATGAGTACCCGTAGTATAGTGTTGACTTCCATTTGGCTGTGGCTTTGATCGCGAGATGCCGGAAAATTGATGCCCCTGACTATTTCTCTAATCACGACGTCCATGTCTAGGAGAAGGAGAACTTGGACTGGCCATGTTCCACTCGAAAGTAATCCTTAGCATTATCCCAGAAACCTATTACGTTTTGGTGTGTAGGGAGCACGGTGCGTTGGTGGTTGGCTGACCTATCCATCGCCTATTTATGGAGCACTGAGGTGCTTTCGCAAAACCTTACGCCAATCTGAGTGCTGCGATCGCTGAACGTTCAAAGTTCCGCATGGTACCAGCATGTTCTCATATTTCAATTGAGGACAAACTCCAAGAAATCAGGACGGAAAAGGTTAGCCCACTCCGGGCTTCGAAAATTAATTGAATGTTTCCGCCTACCGCTCGCGGACACTACACCGGGAACCTACCAACATTTAATGGTTGCGAAATCGTTTATATACGCATCAATTACTTTCCATGTGGTGGGGGATTCTTATTTTGATATGAAAACAACAGTTGATAGAAGGTACAGAACACCGCGCTCCGGAAGGATCACGGCCTGCATGTTGTAGTAAATCGCATTGTCTGAGGATGCATATATCTATGAAGCTGTCGCCGGCTTGGGGGGCTTGACCCAATGCCCAGTCAAAGTTGTCAAATACAAATACAAAAGGCCGCTGAAGTCCTATAAAGATCCATAAATTTAGCCATCCTCTCACCCCCCAGCTTGTTGGACTGACTCTCCCTTGCTACCCGCCCTTCCGAGCTTCTGCCTTCTCTGGTATCATTCAGGTTTCGGTTTCTTTGACTAACATCCGTCCTTGCTATCCGTCCAAGCTCTATCTGCCTATTCGAAGGCGAGCTTGGTCCTCGGAGGTAAACTTGCCCACGCCACGCTCACTGGAAACACGGTACAGCCTTGCATGGGGCCGGCAAACCCAATGTCCGTACTCACGAAGCCGCAATTGAGAGCTTTGATACCCCAGAAGAGTGTGGCGGTTGTGCTCCTGGTCGAGAACTCGCTGGCTATGTCAAACATATGGAACGAGGTTCGGCGTCATTACCTAGGAGCTCTTGGCGCGAGATTGCAATTATTGAATGAGAACCACACCACTTCGGTAAGTCAGCAGCTACATGAATAGCCCTCATTCATATGCAAGATGATATTGCCGAAGATGGCGACGATTCTGTTGGAAAGTACGTCAGACGAGTCTGCGGGGCGTGCTGGAACATCTCCGCGACGATGTAGTAACTTCAGCAGCGCCTTGGAAAGTGTGAAATTCTGCCCCAATCCGAGAAATATGATCACAAGTGGATTAATCAGTGAATGCATCGATGTAGGTAATGACATACAAGTGCAACATTGCCGCTCATGGGACGGCCAATTAGATACTGTCCTCGAATCGCATACCAGGCCATCCCTCAACACTCCACCTCGTCATTGTGGCAGCAAGTCCCGTATACGCAGGGATAAGCACACGTTCCCAAGGAAGTGTCCGCAGTCCTCAACAGGCTTGGTGGGACAAACAGGCACACAGGCTGAAGGAGGTAGTAAACATTTTCAACATCTGCCGCTGTCATGTCCTAACACTACCTTTCGGCAGGCCGGTATACGGTGTCATTTGATTTACCGACCAAGTCAAGACATGAGTGGCCTCATATCGCTTTTTAACGCTGCGGTAAGGGTTGCTGGTTAGCTATCCCGGTCAAAACACCATGTCCCTGTGTGGGCACGACTCACGCTGGTTCCCGTGGCTCGGTAGATGAAAATGCAGAACTTAATAGAAGAAACGTTGCCCCCGCCTCCCACATCCGCGACCGTGGAGCTGTCGATGAACAAGATGGTTGCTCGCATGGCGATGCCAAAGTCAGGAGATACTAGTGGCGGCGAGAGCTTGCTGGTGGGAGAAGGAGAAGGTGCGCATGTGCCTCTGGACCGCCTCAGAATACCTAACTAATTGTCATGACGATTAATTCTAATGTATGTAATTTTTTTTTGCGCGAGCAGCAACTCCGTCGACGAGCAATGTACGTAAGGAAAGCCCTCACTCGTAAATACCCGTTTTAATTGTCGTGTTCTCTCCAAGCTTAATTCACAGGTCGGTCCATTTCGTTCTCCGAATTCAAATCCGACTTGTCGTGTCACTGGAAGCAAGACTCATGGCGAGTTCTCCGGAAGACCTTCTTACCATCTCACTTCCAACTATGATTCTATTCCTACTACCCTCCCGCCAGAGGTATCCGCCAAGTCGCCCAGGGCACCAAGCATCGTCGCTCGCCTCCAGCAAGTCCACGGCCTGACCAAGAAGAAGCTCTACGGGTCAACTAGCCGCACACCACCTTATATGCCATATTTTAAGGATGAACGGGTGGACGGCATTCCTCAGGAGGCATCCCTCCAGTCCCTCATCCCGCCTGAGGTCCAAAAATATATCAACCATAATTATCCTCGGTCAAACTCGGCTGGGAAGGCTCCGGCGAGGTCTAGGGGGGACAGAAGGAGCCGTTCTGCACAACGCAGCGCGACCAGTCCACCGTGTGCTTCCAGGAGGGATGTGAAGGGACAGGTCATTTCTGATCAATCCCTCCAGTCTCCATCGCCCAGTTCCAGCTATTATTCCACTCCACTCCCTCCACTCTCCCCACTTCCCGGGTGTGACCCACCTCTGGCCTCTCAGAAGGCTAAGCGCACCACTGCGGCGCCACTTGTCATCCCCCACAGTCTTCCCCAAGGCAACCATGCGTCCCCAGACGGCTTACAATCGATCTCTAGTGGTGTATCATCTCAACCGCAGTCCTTAGCAAGTTCCCCCTTCTCGCCAAATGTTATCGATTTACCGACAATCCAAACGACCGACTTTTCGGATCCCTGCTCCCTGCTTAACACCTCACTAGGCCCCAGCATGTCCCGGCCGTTCGCGGGTCCATTAGGCACCGCACCCAATATAGAATACCAACATTCAACCATTCACTCAGCCGTTACAGACTCCTGGACTATAGCTCATACAAACGACATGAACGACGTCCAGCCCAACCTGTGCCGGTGGGGCGAAACTACAGGCACAGCTCAGCACCTTTCGAGCGCCTACGTCGAAGGCAGCGGGGGATCCATGTCTGGTGGAATGGCCCTGGGAGAAGAATGCATCTTACCGGAAACAGTTCCTTTCCAAGAAACCGGTGCCAATCAAATATCAATGAAGCAGTTTTATACAGACACCGACCGTGTTGGCATTCATTATGGCTATTCTCCGCCATTCTCATCTGCGGCTGATCAGGAGTTGCATCCTATGAATACCACTTTGTCGGCGACAGTTGGAAGGGATGCTAGCACGGGAGGGGAAAATGTAACTTCGCAATCGACGGGCCTCGACTGTGCTCCTGCGATTGATCCGGACGCACAGCAGCCGAGCGCTGGGGTGACGGTGAACCCATACGAGTTTCATCATTGCTCATCCAGCAGCCTCTCAGCTATGATTAATCCTTCCTTGGCAACTTTTTCCCCTCAAAGAAGCGCTGGTAATGCGACAGACTGGGTCTCCGAAGACCACACCTAACCTTAACTGGGGCAGTTGAAGTAACGTAATAGTGTCTTTGCATCGTATCCCATTTCTTTTGTTGTTACTACTTGAGTCTTTTATTCTATAGATGGCCATACATTGCATTATCAGCCTCGAGCGCGGAGATATGATTTCAGAAATGCGAAATCGTGGAGTAGCGGGGACCACTTTTTCATCAGTGGCGTTGATCAGAATTTCATGTTCCGTTTGGTTAAACCTTGAAACAGTGATGTCCTTTTTAGGGCTCCGACGTTATTTATGTCTGGCCATCCACCGCCCTCCGACAAAGTGGTGTTTTTCTAGATTGCCTAGCCTAGTCACTGCTTACACGAGATTTCACGAATTTGGACGATAATGTGAAACTATCCATCTGGCAAGCTAGCATAAAGCGCAAACATTTGCACCAAATATTGATGTCAGCTAACTTCACCCCTACTAATCTAACCCGCTAAGTCCGCAATTCCCAAGGTCAATGCCGTCAGGGCCGCGCTCAATACTGTCCCGAAAGGTCTCGCAGAAACCCTTCATTGAATTACCACACGTGAATGCAGAATACAGTGCTGAAGTTCCCCGATCACGAACATCTACACATCGAGAATATATATATATAAAAGCTCATGCAGATTGTTCGGCATAAACCTGCAGAATCCAAGTCAGCGATGGCCAGAATGTGGAGATGAGATAAACATAAACCTTGATCGTTTTATCTGCACACCCAGTAATTAACCTTGTTCCAGTCTGATCAAATGTCGAACAAAAGACACCGGCTTCGGCTTCGAGCGAACCCGGTTGAGGTATATCATCGAGTGTCTGGAATGGTGTGCCAGAATTCCAGTCCCAGAACGTTAATGTGCCGTTGTCACCTGACAGAAGTGGAAAAGGAGAGAACACAGGGTTAGACAGATGTCATTTTTGGGGGATGGGATTTGCGGATATGAAAAGAGTATGGTGTCGCGTGATAGAGATACGGAAACGAAGCAGGGGTATAAGGGAGAAGATGACGCAGGAGGGAAATAACGAGGCATGCACGCGGTAGTCACCGCAAAAATCCAACTCCGAAGGCGAAAATAGCGGAAAGGAGAGAAAAAACAAAGGCTACATACCTCCAGAGAAAAATACGCCCTCGGAATTAACGGACAATGTGTTAATGATGGCATTGTGGCCACTGAAATTGAACACGAACGAGCCCTCAGGACATTTCCACTTTTTGATATTATTGCCTCCTGCAGAGCCTGAAGCGAAGGTGTATTCGGTTGGGTGAATGGCGAGTGAACGCACGGATTTTTTGTGGTGCGTTAGCGTCACCATCGTTTTTCCGGCTGCGAGATCCCACAATCTAACGCGTGATGCGACGCATCGGTGAGTAGACCGGTAAACTGAGGGAGATAGGACGTACCTTATGGTAGAGTCCATGCTGCCTGTAATGACTTGCGGGTCAGAGTCTTGGCACTTGACGTCTGCGACGGTCGCGGTGTGGCCTGTGAGGACGTGGATTTGGGCTTTGGTACGCATATCCCAGACACGAGCAGACGCGTCACGACCGGAGGTTACAAGAATATCAAGAGTGGGGTGAAGGGAGAGTGCGTATACGCCGGAAAGATGACCGTGGTAATGACGAATCACTTTGTTTGCTTCCAAATCCCAACATTTTACCATCTAACAGCCAGGTTCGAACCAAGTAAGTTAAAATCCTTTCTGGTAAACCGAAAACATACTTTGTCCTCTCCGCAAGAGAAGAGATAAGGATGCCGTGAGGAAACCGCCAATCCACGAACAGTCGAGATATGGCCGGTAAGTGACAATTTCAGTTCGCCCGATGCTAGATCCCAAATTTTGATTACGCGGTCACCAGCACCTGTTGCGAACCATTTGTTGCCTGGTTCCACAGCAACACTGCGTACCCAGCCCAAATGACCCGAAATAACGCGCATGAGCTTCCATGGAGGATGATACGTTGGCTTAATTGTGCGAGTGGTTTTGTGGAGAGTGAGCGCTTGAGATAGTTTGGAATGAGAAGCGAAGGTCGAGGGTTTTTGCTGGGGTGTTTTATCGATAGTGGCAATGGCCTTTGATGTTGTTGCGTCCACGGCTGAGGAGATGTGAAATGGAAACTCTTGAACATCCAATTTTTGTCAACTTACGTCCTGCTGTGATCAGCTTTCTAGCTTCCTTCGGTCGAGCCGGACCAACGGGTCCCTGTTGCGATAAAAGGGCAGGGGGTAGTTCTCTGTAGTGTTCGTATTCATCCCTCATCTTGACAGCTACCCGCAACCGGGCACTAGGTTATGTTGAGTGAACACCAGACCACGAACAGAAGCAACACTCACCTGTCTTCTTCATCTCTCAGCCCAGCGTCTGCCTCGGAGGCGAACATATCCCATGTGCGCTTCGCACTGCGCTTGAAAAGAGGCTCTAGCGAGGACAGTGTGGCGGTCATTGTCGTCGTCGGGGGTCGGCAATGGTGGTGTCGGTATGACAAAGAGGGGGAGGTTGTTTGTGACTGTTGACGTGTTCACCAGTTATCCATTGACTACGACGTACTGGCGAGGGTCTGAGAGCGTGTAGGACGTATATAGTGAAGTAACGATGACAGACCCAGTAGAACTCAGAAAACTCGTGAAACAGCTCCAGAGTGCACCCACGCCGACGGTGAGACCAATATCCCTATGCCAAACCCTTCAAGTTTGTCTTTTGCTCACACATTCTCCTTCAGGACATCATTGGCGTGCTCAGCATCCTCAAAGAGCAGCAGAATGTGACTGAAACTATCCTGCGTGTATGTGTATCTGCGCTTTTATCTTCTTACTGTTCGAGACTCATTTCAAGTAGGAAACCAAAGCAGGCCTTGCTGTCGGAAAGTTACGTTCCCATGCGTCAAAAGAGGTAGCCGACCTCGCCAAGGAGATTGTAAAAAAGTGGAAATCAGCAGTTGAGAAGGCGAAACAGGCCAGCGGAGGCGGCAGCACACCCAAACCACAGAATGGGAAACCACTCGGTGCGTGGCATATTCCCATCCCCCTCGCAGCCGATGCTCACATTCTACGGCCCCAGATCGTAAGACATCCACAAGCAATGCGAGCACGCCAGTGACGCCTACAGCGACAACGACAAGACAAGATACTCGTACTGCAAAGTCGGACGGCATCAAGGGAGGAACAGGTGATGCGACACGCGACAAGTGCATCGAGCTGATTTACGACGCCCTGGCGGGTGACTCTTCCGCCCGTGAGTCAGTTACTACGATACCTGACGCTCCATCATGCTAAACACCCCGCCACAGCCGTCGAACTCGTCCTATCGCGAGCACGCGGCGTCGAAAAATGCGTTTACAATGACAATGGTGGTACTAATACCGCATACAAACAGAAAATCCGCACCTTGTTTGTAAACCTCAAGGATAAGAACAACCCAGGTCTACGGGAGACTGTCGTTAGCGGAGACCTACCGGTGGAGAAGTTCACAAAGATGACGAGCCAGGTGCACCGGATACGGCACACACACAGCACACAAGCTGAAAGTTTCTGCAGGAAATGGCTTCGGAAGAACGAAAAGCGGCCGATAACAAGATTAAAGAGGAAAACCTGTTCAAGTCGTTGTCTGCTGAGGAGCAGCAAGCAGAAACCGACGCCTTCCAATGCTCACGCTGCAAGCAACGAAAATGTCGCTATCGTCAAGCCCAAACACGCAGTGCTGATGAGCCTATGACAGTGCGTATTATCATCACCACCCTTTCTTCCCAACACACGCTCACCAAAAACTGCCATTTCCTTCTCTTTTCCTTAAACCTTTAGACTTTCGTAACGTACGTTTCATTCCGAAGCACACCTTACCCATCTAAATTAACCTCCTTTCCTTGTTCTTATTTAGCTGCACCGTTTGTGGGAATAGATGGAAGTTCTCCTAGAATCTTACTTTCAAAGATTTGGAACGCCATGCCCACTTTTTTAGCCATTCTTCATGCCTTCGCATTTGGTCTCGTAGTCTCCCACCGGACGCACAATCGTTTAATAAGACGTGTCTCATATTTATAGTGTCAGTGTTTTTCGGACACGGAAATGTCAGTTTCTTCGTTTGGCTTTACGATGCTCCCGATAATTATTCCGCCGATACTTGCAGGTGCCAGTGCAAGAACCATGAAATGCAACGGAACAGTCATAGCTAAGGCTTATGTTCCTCTCAAGGCACATTACTTATAGCCTTAGCGGGACGGGATATCGAGAACCCCGAGAGATTTCCGTGGGACCATGCAAAATCAAATTGCGTGGACCGACAGAAAAACCAAGCTGGAGAAACACATCTCGTCGTGTCACACCCGTCACGCAATTTCGAAGCACCTGGTATTTCTATTGTTCGATGTCACACTCCTCGACCCTGACAAGTTATGGTTCTCCAGCCAGAACAATAATAAAGCATGCCTTCGTGATTGTTGCCCACTCTCTTTTGGCCTCCTGAGGGTGCGACTATTATTTTACAACTTCGTTCCAATTCCACGCCCAGTGTTTTTCGACCCAGGTCCCTGGGTTACGGCGACCCGAGGCGCAGCTCCAGAATCTCGCCCCTCTTTTTTGGTCACTCTTACTTAGTGACCTGGTCAATGCACCGCTAAATGGCTCAGCCAAGAGAGTGGACCAATAGAAACGAACCACCGCATCAGCTCAAGGCAGGCCATGTGCTGTGTTTTCTTTTTGGACCCTTCTATTTGGTGCTTTGACGACTATTCAGTATACCTGTGGTCTAGAGGACACCGCCTTTTTGACACCGTGAGGCAGACTGGTGATGAAATCAATAATGAAACAGCTTTGATCTTTCACTCTGGGCGTCTCGTGATTCCTTTGGTGTGCTGTGGGCACGATGCAACTGCATGTAACACAGCAGTGCTTTGACTCATCCTCCCGCCCCTGTGTTGTGCCGTATAAAAGCAACCCGACCACTCCACCTCTCCCCTTGCATCCCACTCGTCTCAGATTTGCACCGCGCGACAGTCATAATTACTCCCGAGTCATACTCCGAGTCGATCTATTCAGGTTTCTTTTACCCTTCCACACACGTAACAATGTCCTCGGAACATCCGACCGACCTTACTCTTTCTCTTGCCGACACGGCATCAGCAGCAACACACTTTTCACTGACGGAGTCCAATAATTGCCAAAGCCCGCAGCCCCAGGTCACCAGCGGATGCTCGTCTACCTCATCCGGGTCAACGTCTAGATCTGATATCACTAACGATCATTCTGAGGAAGAAGATAACATGGACAACGATTCTGACGAGGAAATTTCGGAACAGAACGCTACAGACTCCATTTTACTGAGGGCTGATGCCCGGTAGGTGTCTTCCTCCCCCCCTTACCTCGTGCATTGACCATGTACAATGAATAGCCAATTCCCTTCCACCTCAAGCCATAATTCCACAAACACCATCTACCCATCTTTCATGGAGGCTGCCCAGCCTACTCCTCTCGCCCCTTCAACTTCGTCCTCAGCTACGACAACATCACCGACATATCTTGAATCACAAAACTTGATGGATCATGTACTCGCTGTGGCATGGATTATCATAGAGTCATACCTAGGGGCATACGATCAATTTTATGCTCCTCCACTCAGAGCCCTTCCTTCGCGTCCCCGATCGCCTAGCCTCATCGAGTGTCTATTCCGCGAAGAGCCTATTGTGTTCCTCTCCCTAAACGCACTTGTGGAAAATTACGAGTTGGAATTCCCAGACATATCCACTCCGCCGCCACCAATGCCACCTAGCTTTCGTCTTACACCTCCAAACTGGACCGAACCTTCACGACGTCCTAATTACATGCCACCTATCCATGCCACTCCCAACGCAGCGCCACCTTCTATCGCGCTGAATCCACCTGCATGGAGAATGGAAATGCGACTCCGGAATGCGCTCCAGCAGGTTGGCCAAGTGAACCAAAATAACGCCATGTTGCCTACTCCTCACCCTCCGCCCGTTGTCATTTTGCATCCCACCGTACCGCCCAATCAGATTCCGGTGCCATTGGAGGAACAGTTCAGGAGGGCGCCGAGGCAACTTCGGCCTTTACCTCGGCGAGCAAGATCGGCGGATGGACAAGCGGGATCACAGACAACAGCCCTCGGGTTTGTGGTGCGGGCAGCAGTGGATGCTGGGTCAGCGATCGTTAGTGGTATGAAGAGATTGAGAGATGATTTCGATGAAGGAAGAAGTTGGAAGAGGATGAGGATTGTATGACAGCCTTTTTGCGCGTGAATATTTTGCTTAGCCATTCGAATAGTTTGCTTGTATCCGAGCTCCGGTCTGTAGTTCTGGCCATTTAGCCTCATTCTGATCTGAGGGATTTCCCGCTCTTGTTATGAAGGATACTCCCATCTCGAAGGTTTGATACGTGAGCCCCGAAGACAAAAGAACCGACAATTATCAGCGAGCAACGCATCCCCAGAGCAGCAAATCACACACTCAGGGTCTGAGACAATTGAAATTCAGCGGGTTTCATAGCAATAGGCCACATGAGAGCTCCACCAAAGGCTGTTGTGATCAAGCCAATGTGTTCGAAACCGGATTCGCCTTGATAACAGCTCCTTCGAAGTTGCTTGGTTCCTCACTTTCTATTTTGGGCGAAACTCGGTGTTCTCCCATCATTCTCGCGTACCCCATGCAGCAGGAAGCCCTTTCCCCGCAATCTCAAGCCAAATAGACCTTCCCCAATGTTGTCAAGTAGGTACCGAAGAAGAGGACATGCCGCTCCTTCTCACTCTGAGTTTGGTGATCTGGTCGGCCGCTCATACTACTGTCAAGTAGAAGCACTCCTGGGGCGTGTATGAGAACAATTGCCCTCAACCATCGCTGTTATTAATATCACCATGCCCGCTAGATGACTTTCTATTGCCCCTGTCTGTCTAGAATCCCGATGTCTTCAGGTGGTTAGAATAATCTAGCTTAAATGAGTGACAGGGTTCTTTTCCGCCTTAATTGCGACCATCAATTTGTTGTCGGGATGCGCATGCCTGTCTGTCCGTCCGTGATATTCACCTGCGAGTAGCAGAGGCAATGCTTTCCCCGAAACCAAGCCGGTAAGGCAAAGAGTCTTCAATGGCACGTTGAGGGTCCTCCGAGAAATTTGAAGGTGGCTTCAAATCGGTCCCATCCAAGTGGAGTTCACGACATAGAGAATGGGTCCGCGAAAAAAGACGAGAAGCCTCGATGCACAGACACGCAGTGCGTTCTAGGTTTGTGCCATTCTTGAAACTATTCCTTGCTGATCACTGCAATTCCTTGTCTTCATGCCCAGGAGATAGCTTGGTGGCAATCGTTCTAGGACGACTCTACGACGGAAGGATTGACGTTTCATAGTGGCCGATTCATTTGAGTTTCGGCGCTGAGTGCCGCTTGAAACTTATGGGCGGTTTGTATTGATGCCTGATGGTTACCTCAATACCCTGACAATCCCTTATGTTATCAGACATCCTTAACGGTTACATGGGATTCTCGTATGGACCCTCCATTCGGTTGCCGAACCGAGTTGGTGCTCTTGTATCATCCTAGAACTCCGGCAAGACCGATCACACTCTCTGTCTGCTCATCCTCCCCGCTTTCGAAAACATAGCCCTGATGTCACAGCACACTTAGCCAATCGCGGGAATTACGTAGCAGGCATCTAACTGGATACCTCGCTCACATACTGACGATAGCATGCAGCTCTCCTATTCCAAAAGGGGCTAATGTGTTAGCTGGGCCTTAATCTTTCAGTGTATCAAGTGTTTCGCCGATGAGTTGAAATTACGGAATTGGACCGAAGAACCTTTGATTCCACTTAGTACGCTTCTTTGATGGCGCTGGAGTTTTGCGGTCTGAATTGGTGTAGCGCCTTACCAGGATAAAACAGATGGATGTGATGGAATTTTGCCCCCCTTCCGACCCTCCACTCTCGTTGACTTGTGCCCGTGTGTGTGTCTGAAGTTCTTGGGTCTCTCTCCACCCCTGCTTTGCGAATCCAACAGTCCTTGTCACTCCTTTTCCTACTTTCGTTACTTTCAGGACTCTTTGGGTGTTGACTTGTAAGAAGAGATGGTGAAAGAGAAGTTTCCAATTGATGCTGCGCAGCTTGTTGGGATGTTCATAGAGAGCGTATTCTATGGGTGAGAACTTATGCTCGTCATACAAGGAGAAATAGACAACTCAGGCACTCCTTCCCCCGCATTTCCCCTGGCGGTTTGGTATCCATCCGAGTAGTGAGTGAACCGACTTGTCAAGTGGACGACTCACTGAAACGTAACATGGCACTAGGAATATTTTTAGTGACATTCCTTGATTGTCTTCGGGTGTTGACCATGGTAGAAGGCAGGTTCAAGCCCTTCGCACATGTTCACCTCAAGATGGTCTTTGCCGCCATTGCCATGTTTGTGTTTGCATCTCTGGACGTTGCGTTTCACCTACGCCACAACCTCGATGCCTTCATAGCTTATGAAGGGGACCCAATCCACGAATTCTCTAATGTGTCAAACTGGGTTAACGTGATGGGTATGGGGTGCTATGTGGGGCAGACGTTTGTTGGGGACAGTATTCTGGCGAGTTTCACCTCCTCCACCTTGCCTTGAATGTTGTGCTAAGCCTTGGAGTAGCTATACAGGTGTTGGATCATCTGGAGCCGGAACTGGTTGATTATCGTAGTGCCCACCGTGTTCTGGTTAGGTGGCACTGGTATGTTTTCCTGGCATATGATCTTAACCAACTAAACAAAATACGATCAGTATGCGGGATACTGACGATCTATACTGAGGCAACATTGCACAACGACACTGCTCTGCTTAATGCGTCTAATTTGGTCCCGTTTATCACGAGCATGCTTAGTCTGACCCTGGTCACTAACCTACTAACAACGTGTAAGTTCCTTTCCCGTCTCTCTTGACGTGATTGTTTGACAGAAGCTTCGAATGTCTGGTAGCCCTAATGGTATACCGTATCCAAAAAATCAGGAAAAGGCTGAAACGCAAGTCCAACTTGACGACCTACACACCCTTGACAAATGTGATGAGGTTGCTGATCGAATCGGGATTGTTATATACAACATCCGTTGTCGTGCTATTCATCCTTTACATGTCGTCAAATAACGGGCAGTATGGTGTTTCTGATGCTGTAAGTCATTCCAGTTATCTTTGTGCTTCCGGAGGTTGATCTCGGCTTCACCTAAGGTCGTTCAAATCATCGTAAGTCGCTGAGGTATACGGCTTACCCAAGGGTTACATGACGATAAAACGACAGGGTATCACCTTCAATTTGATAATTACTCGTGTAGACCGTGGAGAAGCAACACAACCGGCATCGCAGAATCTGCATACTGGAGCTACCGTCGCACTGCATACCATCAGCATACAAACCACAGTCTCTCACTTTGCTGATCCTGTTGATCCGCATAAGGTCATCAGACCGGATGGAAGTATGGAGACGCAAAGGGACAACAATAGTGAGAAAGAAGCATGGCATGCATGCTAGATTTTGTGAGCAAAGAAATTAGGATAGAAGAAGTAATCAGCAGGACTTGAGGAGAAAATTGACTTTGTTGAACTTCGAAACATGTATATTTGTACTCTGACCGCTCGTTTGTATCACCTCTCGTTTCTGTGATATGTACCTAACTGCTCGTAATCAATCTCACAAGTCCACCAACGTCACGACGTCATGGAACCTGCCCGGCCGGAGCTGAAAGCCACTCTCCGAGGATTATCCAAATGTGGTAAGATGCTCGGAGGCAGTCCAGGGGCTGCAATTAGGCCGGCTCCGGTATCCGTCCATCTGTGCACTTGCCTCATTCTTCTTCAGGACCTTCAGCTCCCCAAACATGCCACCAACACCCTCTGCGACGCAACCTATCAATGTTAAGTTGCTTCTCATCGGTAACTCTTCCGTTGGGAAGTCAAGTCTTTTGCTCCGGTTTTCAGATGAACAATGGCTCCCTGAAGACGAGAGCAGTGCGACAATTGGGGTCGACTTTCGCGTCCGTTGCGTTTTAAATTAGTATATCGGACGGATTTCTCTAACGCTTAATACTTTTAGGTCCACAAAATGGAGGTGAAAGGGAGGAGAGTCAAACTAAGTATATGGGTGATTACCATGCTCCCAACACACCCTATGAACAAATGGTAATCTCATTTTTCCAAGGATACTGCGGGCCAAGAACGATTCCGGACTATCACATCATCGTACTATCGTGGAGCTCAAGGAATCATACTTGGTGCGCCCATAAATCTCCTATCAGGCATTCCTCTCTAACACGGGTTTCAGTCTATGACGTCTCAAACCGAGAGACTTTTGATGCCCTACCTCGCTGGTACAGTGAGCTCGAAACCTACGTCTCCAGTTCCGTTGTCAAGATTCTCGTCGGGAACAAAGTCGACAAAGTCGGCCCAATTTCACAACCAGACCCGATTCCTTTGCTAAGACATTATTAGGAATTTTCGCGGCAGGTGCCCACTACAGAAGGTCAACGATTTGCTGAACGAATGGATTCGCTCTTCGTCGAAGCCTCCGCCAAGACAGCGGTTGGTGTAAAAGAAGTGTTCACTGATGTGGTGGAAAAGATCCTTGACACTCCGGAGCTTTGGGACAGCGCTGCGAGAGGACAGAACACGAGTGGCGGCAATGGTGGAATGCCTGGGGGAGTTCAAGTCGTGGGTCTTCGTGCAGACAACACTCAGTCCCAAGATGCTGGCAGCTGCGCATGCTAAACAGCAGACACTGCCTCGTGGTACCAAACCCCGCAGCAATGGATTGCTCCACGAACCCAGCCCATATTATGACAATTCGCGATACAGCTTATCTTGCAGTGCTTTGTATATTAACCTCACACCTTGATGACTTCCGTATACCCTCACCAGCCCCTAATAATTGCCTTTCGGTTTTACTGAGCAAAGATCGTAATTGATCGATATTCGGTAGCTTCATACGATATTTCCAGTTCAATAAATAGGTTGTGTAACAACTAACCATAAGAGGCATCAGAGTCAGGTAAGAATTAGAATCCTGGACGAGGTGATTATGAGATAGGAATTGCGACCCTCAGGCGGGTCGAAAGTCCGCTAGAGGGCGGTAGGAACTCCGAATTCCTTCGTATGAATCACTTTTACATACTGTTCCATCCCACCCATTTCAACGTCATCATTTGCATTGGATTTGAGTCCAATTTGTTCTGGTGCTTTCACGGAGCTTATAACAGATATTTCGCCAAGGGTGCCCGGATTTGAGTATATGTGTTTGCCAGTGACACTCGAGTTGGTTCCCGCAAAAGGATCTCGACCTGAAGTGTTCAATCTGGATGATCCCACCTCTCTTGCTCCAGTGCGATTTTGTGGAGGGTTCTCATGGTAGACTCGCTGGTTAAGAAGAACCATGAAACAGTTGCTATACCTGTAGCGAAGTGAGCATTCGAGTTCTTGAGCGTAACTAGAATACGAACAATTTCCCGAGAATATATCCACTGTGTTCAATAATCAGTCTGAAGTCAGTCGAGTTGGTTTGGATGGGCTTACCCCGTTAAATGGATATTAGTAAACTACCGCTGGATTAGTCTAGGATCATCATACACTGACGCTCATGCTTACAGGCGGGGCAATTGGCTTTATCAAAAACATAATAACAGTCGCCATTGCAACAGCAGCTGCAAAGAAGTTTTGTTATGAGTCTAGGCTCTGGATGGAGGTAGGACGCACCTGTCAAAATGTTGGTCTCTAGAGTGAGAATAAGAAGACGACCCATGGCCACCATGACGTTTTCACTAACAGGCTGACACCTAAATTTCAACAGCTGAAAGCAGAAGCTGTAAGAGATGTTTGCTGCTAACATTAGTTTCTAAGAGGGCGTACAAGGTAAGTCATAGAAGTCGCAATGAGGATATCGGTAACAGCGCTTGCCCAGAACCAGAGCTACAAATGAAGGTTGGTCAACGTATGTTAGACATGTCAACAGCAAGCAAAAACAAACCATAACTGGTACATAGAATGCCGGCTTAACATTTGGGACAATCTTGACTATACGGTCCTGAAAGGCTGTTATTCATTAAGTATTGACTACACAGAAAGCTTAGACCCACATAAATGCCAACCACCATTCCGTTAACACCGCCAACAAGGGCAAGCTAAGAGTATATGTCAAACCGATCGCTATGCATGAATCTCAAAGTCGACGTACGAAACCAATGATAACCGGAAAAACCCTCCATTTACTGAGAACCCAGACTCGCCAACAGTAGACGAGTTGAACGACGAGGGCGATAATACCATCAATGAACGGTGAGTCTATACTCGCGACACCAAATTCGAGCATGGCATCATAGTCTCCGAAGTTGTAGACAAACCAATGGAAAGCATCAACCATTGTCATTATGGTCTGGACGGTATCGAGCATGAAAAGAATATGGACTAGAAAGCTGGGTCAGATGCATAAAGGATTCATGTTTCCGCCAGACACACCGATGGCCTTGAGGAACTTCTTGTCCTTATTGGCGGCATGTTTGCAGTATAAAACTGATAGTGTTGTGATTCAGTGAGTGAGCCCGAGAGGGCGTAACAGACAACGAACAGTATTGCATAATCAGGATGCCATAGAGCCACCAGTTAAGGACAATGCCAACCAGCTACAAGTCATGAGTAGGTGTGCATACCAACAGTTTCCGAAGGAGATGACATACAGGCGGGCCTGTTCTATTGTGGACGTCCAGTGAGTGCGGGCAATCCAGTACTCATGAATTTCTTACTTGAAGGCATTATTTCTTGGCGAATCGGCACCCTTGCTGGGACCTAGGGCCATAGCTGATTAATGGTCGTAGTAGTGCCTGAGCAAGGTGAGAGACGCAGAATGTGCTTCACCCCTTTGACTTTAAATTAACCTCCAGACTGACACTCATGCCTACAGTATCACTCATAACAAGAACATCAGAGACGCATTTGGAGATCAAAGTTGTGATCGTCAAACTGAAAAGGCTTATTTGGTCTCCCTAAAAATGAACCGAAGCTGTAGGACCGGGTGCTTCTTCTGTTAAGGCAGCACCCTTCCCGCGAGTCGAAGTGATAATCGTCTAAATATCAGCGCAAGCTGTTCGGGTATAAATGATATCAATGTCCCATCTCCTGCATAATGTTAAAGATAACACAGATGCCTGCATCAGGAGGAGCGGATTTGTTATGACTGTGGCTTAGTGCTGCCATGCCCGTCATCGGCGTCTGAATCTGTGACTATTGACATCTGTTACAGTACCTATGTCAACTGATGATTACTTCTGAGTATCGTGGTCAATAAAGGAATACAACGACTATTAGGTGCTTCTGAGTAGGGCATCAGGGGGATCTGGGGGGTTGCATGACTAGGAAGCTATTCTGAATGTCGTATAGTCTGCATGTTTGCTGACAACATGAGCAGAGAACGCATCCAGAGCATTAACACTGTGTCTTAGCGAGGGGGGAGGGTATACCCTGCATCCCTCATTGGAATCAAATGGGGAGCGGGAGCTCGGCAGTGTGGTAGCTACTTGGTGTGAAGCGTTCAAGCATGGATCTCACGGCTGTCGTGCCTGTTGTGTTTATAATAGGTACTCAAATAGTATGGCAGAAAGCTATTCGCACAACTAAGTTGGTTAGGGGGGTGTCTAAAATATCCGTGTAAATAGTCCTAAGAACGACTAAATGAGCCTATTAATCCTACAATGGACAATCCATGATTGCCGAAGTGAGAGGTGTCTTCTACACGATGCAAGCAAGTCGGCTTCTGATGTATCAAGTTCCCTTTGTTTCATTGTAATTATAGGAAGGATGATTCTCAGCACTGAATGAGTCAAATTCAACACCGCTTCACAGATGTATATTCGGATGTACCCAGACTGGTGCGGGGTGATAGTTAAAACTTTGGCATCTGACAGCAGCTTATTCCCCCGCCATCTGGTAGGGGAGGGCCCAGAATAATGGGGACGGCATCTCCAGAGCCCACAGTCCTGAAAACAAGTTGCCGGACTCAGAGGTCATTGGGAGTTATGTTCTCCATGAAAGGAGCCTAGAGTGGCCACCAAATCTGATGGCCAAAAATTAAAGAAGATGGTACCGCCGTTGAATTGAGTCATTGGCATAACCTTTTGGCCAGGTGGAGGGTATTGCGTTGGGTTGGCATGACTGGACTTATTCATACCAGCGTCATTGAAAAACATGTCTACTTTGGTAATAGTAAGGTAAAGAGAGATGAAAAGGAACTGAGGGTATTGGCTGTGTTACGTCAATAGAATACAATACGATAACCACTAGTTACTTAGGGGTGATCCCAATCATCGATTGACAGGGCATCAGCATTCATCACATAAAGGTAATCCTAGTTCAGCCCTGCTTACGGCGGCTCTCGTTCTGTTGGTTCACGTCGAGCAGGTCATTCTAATATAGGAGTAAGCGACTCATCACATTGATAGACCAATGGACGACAAAGGTGTCACAATCGTGTTCATGCTTGACGCACTGTGAGATTGATGCGCATTTTGGTCAGTGTGCATATAATGCGCGAACAAATTTATTCCTGGATCCCATCCACAACTGTTCACCACTCTGGGACATCTCTGCTCTGCAAAGGCGATGCCTCGATCAAGCTGATTTGCAGGGAGAGGTCAGAATTGTTGGCCGTAAACAAGACCACGAGTCGGGCACTCGTTTGCCTTTCCCTCTGTATCATCGCGTTTGATGGCTAAAACCACTTCGTCAATCTTTCAGCAGTGATCTCTGCCTGAATTCGAGTCTGGTTCTCCTGAAAAATGTAATTGGCTGCAAAAGGATGAGGCTACCCAAAGCATAATACCTAACGCTGGCAATACTGTGGGTTCAGCAGCCTATCACCCTGCCAAAAACTGTCCACGACGAAGCTCTACTAAGTTCCTGCTATGTCACACCAACTCCGCATAAGCCTTCCCGTCGGAGGGATAGGTGGTAACCAAGCCTGCAATCATGAAATCCGGCTCTAGACAGATGTTGTGCCTATGATCCATACCCCCTATGACATGCAGAAATCATGCCTTACCCGGCGAGCATTCTTATGGACAGAACTTTGGTGCGTTGTATCCAATACTTCAGAAGGTGAAGATTGTATGACGTAACAACTGGGCAATCCAACGCCAAAGGGACGTCACCTCCTTCCAACGGATGAACGGAACCGAGCTTTGGGGTGAAGGAGACAAATAATGTTCATGAATCAACCATCGCTTGGTGCACCAAAAGCCTGAAAGCCTGATACCATTGCGAACTCCGACGACTTTCGCCCTCGGAAGCCAAAGGCTCCCGAGGTGCACATGGGAGAAGCACGACGGGCCGAGCAAGGGCCATGCAAAAATTAGTGACAGCATCGTTCCCTCAGAGACGTTGTATATAACTGATCCAGTGGGACCTCCCAGACTCCAACCATCCACTCTCCAAGAGCATCAGCACACCGGTACTGCCCCACTTAACTCCGACCCCTACCACATCAAGCCTTTGACCCGCATGTTCGCGCAGCTGGCATGGCATTTGTTCTGATCAAACGCATACACCTAGATCAAAATCTGATTGAAATCGTTCAGGCGATGGTACACCATTTCAAGCACAGGAACTGCGCTTACTCGCTTCCCCGTTTTTGGGGCCCTCAAAGTTTGCACTAGCTATTAACATAGCATGAGTGCGTTAACATAGCACGAGTGCGTGTCTGTGTGGGCATGTCCGGTGTCGGAACCTTCCCCCCCCCAAAAAAAAAAAAAAGGGAAAGAGAACAAGTACCTAATCCCGTGTCCGCATAAACCCGAATAGGCTGCCCTCCCTCATCCAATCCCCTGTACTGAATTGCCTTATCATGATTCTTCTCCGGCATTACCGGATTAGCTTATCGGTTCGTGACGCGACCTTGTGGAGCTGGAGTTGTTGCTCAGTGGTTCAACTAATTTCTGTCAAATGGCAGAACAAAGCAATCGCACGATACCTGGACCAAGTTCCTGAACCATCAGTTGTTCCTCGCTCACGCGAGGACCTGACAGCGTGGCGTAGGACGCATACCCGATCTGTGTAGCACCGTTCGTAACTTCTTATCAATCGTGAGAATCGCAGTTGCGTCTGACCCACCGATAGATATATATACAACGTGCTAGATTGGACGCTAGCACGCTAGTTCAATAGTTCGATGCCATGGAAAAAAACAGCAGCAATTTCGCTATCATAACAGCCAGAGCGCATCCAGAAAATTCAAATTGGGGAGATGAAGCAGAATTAGCCAGGATGGGGTATAAACAGGAGTTGAAGTATGTTCTTCATTCACCTTCCTAATGCAATGGCTTAAGCCACACACAGGAGAGAACTGGGGCTTCTCCAGAATTTCGGAGTTAGTACAATAGCCTTGTCTCGCCGTCCTTTAGTTGATGTGTGTTATAAGGTGTCGTTTTCGATCATTTCCGTTATGACTGGCATTCCTTCATTGTTCTCGTATGGATTGGTCAGTCACATTATCTCGCTTCGTTTTTCCGGCCAACCCGAATGCACCTGCAGAACACTGGAGGGCCAGCTGTAATGGTCTGGGGGTGGATCGTTGCCTGTGAGTTGCCGTTTGGCATATGATAGGATCACCGAAGATTGAGTACGGCAGCATTCTGCACGATGTTGGTGGGTTTGTCCATGGCTGGTACGTCGGTTCCGCTGCCTATGACACATTACTGAACTACGGACTATTGCACAGAGGTATGCAGGTGAGAGTTTGCCAGGATGCAATATCCCTCTCGCACTGAGATAGACCCTTTCTTAGTGCGCATCCAACGTCAGGCGGACCTTACTTTTGGGCAGCTATGCTTTCCAATCCGGAAGATGCACCTCTTGCATCTTGGACTACTGGTAGGGAAATGTCGTCCAGGCTCCGTGGATTATTTCAACACCTTCCCCCTAGGTTGGTTTAACCTTCTCGGACAAGTCGCTGTCACGACGGGTATCAGGTGCAGTCCACTGTCTTCATTCAATGCATATCTCTGAGCAAAGGCTGTACAAAGCTTCGCCTGTGCTGAATTCCTCTCAACCGTCTGTACCTTAAAGTCCAGCTTTGTCCCAACCTCCAAAACGACAATCGGAATTTATGCCGCAGTTCTGGCAACACAAGGTCTCATTAACACCTTTGGTGTACATCTTCTGCACTATCTCAACAACATTTCCATTTGGTGGCACGCGCTCGGCACATTTTCTCTTGTAATCACTATCCTCGCTAAGGCGCCTACTCACCAGACTGGAAGGTTCGTTTTTCGAACGTTCATTGATGGAACGGGCGCCGATGGAAGTGCGGGTTGGGGCACAAGAGCCAGCAATGCTTATGTTGTAGTTATTGGGGTAAGTGAAGCATCCCTTCCCGAAAGTTCACGACATTGAAGCGCTTTATCTAAGATTTTGATGGCTCAGGTCGGTTTATCTTCTCGTATCCCGCATCTTATTGACAGAATTTAATGATGAAATGATTATATCTTTAGTATACGCTAACTGGTAAGGGCTATCCTCTATCCCGGCTAAATGACTTACTGTTGTATTTCACAGGATTCGATGCCTCAGCCCACGTCGGTACTCCATATTTGAAGGTTTTCGTCTGCTAACAGCCTTTCATGAACAGATGACAGAGGAGACAAAGAATGCGGCCATGTCCGGCAGCATCGGCATAATAATGGCAATTGGTGTATCTGCCGTTCTGGGCTGGTTCCTTATTCTAGGCCTCCTCTTCTCCATCCAAGACCTCAACAGGACGTTAAGTTCAGAAACTGGACAACCCGTAACACAAATCTTTTTAGATACCGTAGGCGAGAACGGTGCGATCGTACTAATGGTGAGTATTGCATTTACTGATGAGAGATATGTCGTTTGATCTTGATCCACATAGGTGATTGTTGTTGGTGCTATGTATTTTTGTGGGTGTGTTTGGCCAGCAGCTCTTTCGTGGCGTTGAAATCTAATATTGACCTATGAGAACCTTTTCAATCACGTCAAACTCGCGTATGATGTATGCGTTCGCCAGGGATGGAGGCGTGCCGGGACACCGGTTTTTTGCCAAGGTGGACGAAAGATGGAAATCCCCGATTCGCACAGGTAGGCTCAATTTATGACACTTTGTAAGGCCACATATCTGATACGAGTAGTTTGGCTTGCATGCACGCTCAGCTTCATTCTCGGCTTGCCCAGTCTCGGGAGTTCAGTTGCCTTTTCAGCCGCTACGTCAATCGCAACGATTGGCCTCTATATCTCTTATGGTTAGTTCTCGGGTCACCTAGTAACTTGGGGGCAGAAAATTTACTTACATGTCGTAGGCATTCCCATAGCACTCAGAGTGATTTATCGCGATCATTTCGTTCGTGGTCCTTTCCATCTTGGTAGATTCTCTTATCCTGTTGCGCTTGGCGCTCTCTCTTGGATCGCATTCATCTCGATCGTCTTCGTTCTTCCTCAAGTGAATGTGGGTTTTGATGGCATGCTCTCCCTGTTGCGATGTCTGAAGTATCTTGGTAGCCCGTCAACTCGCAGACGTTAAATTATGCTATAGTTGCCGTGGCAATTGTAATTGCATACAGCACCGGGTTTTGGTTCCTTTCTGCGAGGAAGTGGTTTGTAGGCCCGGTGAAGCAGATTCAAGGTGGGCTACATTGTTGGAATTCCGAGGCTTGATCTTATACTTGCGTGACAGAGGAGACGAAAGCACGTAAAACTGGAACAATCGAACCATTATCACCGTAGATACTGTTAGGCAATGGAGACCTTCAACGCTTTCCTGGAGGCGGCGAAGGAAACTGCAATGGGAGGATCGTGTTTGGAGCCCGTCCATTGTTTAGCAGCAAGTGGCTTGCTCGCTCGAGCAGTTGTATAGTCCCGTGTGCAGCCTCTCCATTATCAGTACTGGTTAGTTACTTTGCGTTCTTCCCCCTATATTTGAGTTGTTCGGCAAGGCTAGATGAGACCACAGGCATTATTGGGTTCGAACAATGAATGGTTCGCCGGCGGGCCTATATCATTCCTGGATTATGTCGTACCAGCATGCTGTCGGCGAAGTGATTTTGGGCACCCCTATGACTCTAATTATTCAGAATGAGAGTGGGAAAGTCACCAATACGCTGAGCAAGTTCTCATGAAAGTCATTTTGAGGGATGAACCTAAATTAACGAGGGTGTACTATGTGGGATACACCTTCATCGTCATCGTCCGAGACGTGCTCCTCTTGCTTGGAGTGGTGGGGGTACTGACAAAGAAAATGGGAGAAGGTGTCGGACTGGGTAAAGTCCTGGTTGTACGTAAGAAAACTATATTTGTAGGATTCCGAAGATAGACCTTCAGAATTCACTTCGGCATTCAATATTCAGTCCCCACAACTATTGATGATGACCAAATGATTGACCATGAGATACGGCACACGCACACGCACATGGCAGTGATCCGTTGAAAACTGAAGCTTCGTGAAGGGTCCCTGTACCGCGAACGCGTAGGGTCTTCGTGGAGGTTGCTTTCCCTTGAATAGCAAGTTACTGGGATCCTTCGCCTAGTCTATTAGTAGGGTGTATTATTATGAGTGACGCCGTCAGTGGTTGGAAAAGCAAAATGGTTAATTCAAGCAGCCTGAGCCCTGAGCACTTGAGCAAAGATTGTGACGATGGAGCTGTATCTAAGCGCCAAGTGTGGCTGTCCATTGATGTCGATGAGGTCAGGACAGGCGTGGGAGACGGATATGTCCCGAACAAGTGAAACAGAGGAACATCAGACCATACAAGACAGAAAACCACCAGTAAGTCCTTCCTCTCCGCACGAGGAGCCATGTTGACCTGGTTCTACGGAAAGGAAAACGAAGACGATTCCGACGACCAGATGGTCCATAGACCATCGGACTCTCGTCTGCTCTCCAACCTCATATCCCATGAGAAGGACTACTCGAAACACCTCCAATCTCTTCTGGACTCGTCCCATGCATCCTTAGCTTCGTTTTCCGCATTCGCTGCAGCAACTACACAACCTATTTCTCGAGTCATTCTTTCAATTGTTGGCGACTTCTCTGGGGCAGATGGCGCGCTCCGCCATTACAAAGACGCCGTTGACGCCTGGCGCGAGCAGCTCAAGACCCTCAAAGACATGGAGACAGAAATCTCAAATATTGTCAGGGACAGAGAAATCCTGTGCGTTAATCCGTATGTCGTAACCTGAGTTGTGCTGAATCAAGTGGCAGTGTCACTCGTTTACTCAAGGCTTCCAAGAACGAGAAGCCGCCTAAGGATAAGGACCGAAGTAGCGTTCCTTCAAGGCGAAATTCCGTCATGAGCCAACACCGACACTTCACATCCTCCTCCTCACTCTCCCTTTCTGTCGACCATCCCACTTACGCTCCCAACGCATCTCTCCCCACTTCCAACAAGCTCACAGCTGCGCAAACTGAGCTGCAAGCATGTGAGGCTCATCTCGCTGCGAAGGAACGGGAACTCGAGCTGGTACGCGTAACCACTATCCGCGACGGGCTGCGCATTCGCTGCAGCGCGCTCGTTGAATGCGGCCAGGTATGGCTTGAGATGGGTAAAGAGGGTCTTCATGCTCTAGAGGGTGTGCAAGTCGGTGAAGGTGCGTATGATTATTTGATGGCAAAACTGGTCTTCGTTCATGTGGGTGATTATAGGGGATTCGCAGAGACTCAGACATAATCAGGAACCCTATTTAGCTCCACAACCATTTACCTCCAGCCCCCATAAAGCCTTGCCTCGTCATCTACAAACTGAGACCGGATCTGACTTAGGTTATCATCTCTCTTCGGAAATCTCATCCATTGGTCCATCTCAATCCGCTTCTCAAGTGAATATGATTGTTGACGAATCCACAGTAAATCCACCATCCGTTATTCCCAACGCACCAAAGCCCATTTTGGGTGTCAACGGGAGCGACGTTCAACCCGGGAAATCCCAAACATCCATGGATACCACGACGAATATCACGTCCGCTCAGGTTCGCGGAGCCGACGAACCCATTGCCAGACCGAATTCCACTCCACCTCCAGCCATTCCTTCATCTGATACTTATGTGCCTCGCGCGACACTTCCTCCTCGAGCTTCGCAAAGCTTGACAAACGTTGTCTCCACTGGCAAAAACACAATGGATCACACATACGAGTATAACGAAATCCAAGTCCCACCCGCCCACGCAATTTCGGACTTGACGATGCCTACCGTTGCCCCTACTGCCTCCAGACCCGAGACAACGCGAACCACCAGTGGGTACTTGACTCCTGTCTCTCACGAAGGGGAGAAATTACGCTCAAGGTCAACTTTGGAAGGTCAGATAGCGAACGGCGTCACTCAGCCTGCAGAGGATTTGGATGTTGAGGATGGCGCGGATGGTCCTGATCTCTCGAAGGAGGAGAGGTTGGTCGAGGAGGGCAGGTTGGTAGTCGTCGATAATCCCCGGTACCAACAGGGAGCCACCGTTTCCGATGCCCCTGTCTCCCAAGCGCCCACTGCTGAAGGCGCCAGGGGAACGGAGGGGGTCGCCACCGGGGCGGATGAGGTACCTCAAGTCGACCGTTCGGAGCCCAATGTTGCGGATGTTCGTGAGATGCGGGAGGAAGGCGAGTTACCCGAGCAGCCCACCAGTGAATCAGCTGTCCCTCCGCCATCTTCCGCTAGGGAATCGCAGACACACAAGAAGCGAACACAACGTCCGGCATCTCGAACACCGCAGAAAAGGGGATTCTTGGGCAGTCTGAAGAAGGTCTTTGGTAGTCATCGTGATGACAATGTGGAACGAGAGAAGAGGGCGCGGGAGAAGGAAGAGAAAGCGCGGGAGAAAGAGGAGAGGAAGGAGGAGAAAGCTAGGGAACGCGAGGAGAAGCGAGAGGAGAGGCTGCGCGAGCGTGAGGAGAGGGAAAGAGTGAAGAAGAAGCAGAAAGAGAAGCAAGGGCAAGAGAGACAGGTGCGGGTGCTTAAGCCTGACTCCTCAGATGAAGAGGAGACATTGTCCGATGATGATAGCTTCGGAAGACCTCGTGCAGGTAAAGCTAGTGGTGGTTTCCTGGGATTGGGGAAGAAGAATGACAAATGGACGACTCGGACGGACAAGAATCTCTCCGAGATTCGAAGGGAACGCGCGGAAGCTGATCAGGTAGAAGGGGTGGTAGATGGATTCATCCTGAAGAGGAACACGAATTTGCAAAGAAACTTGGGGGGTGGCATCGTTGCTGGACATGCGGCTCCTCTTGATTTGCGTAAGGGACAAACGAGAGGAAATAGTGATGCTAGCCTCCGGAGTGCGGAAGGCAGCACGGTGGGTGGAAAGAAGTTGTGGAAGGGAGAGAGGACAGCATCGGCTGGTAGAAGTTTCGTTTTCGAAAGGGGAGGAAGGGTGGGCGGAAGCTCGAGTGAGACCATTACCTCGGGTTCGGGACCGCGACCAGAAGACAAGACTACGACCTTTGCCGCTACCACCAGCTCTGGTCTTGTATTCCCACCTCCACCACTTCCTCGTCCTATCGCCACGTCGTTCGGCACCGAAACCAAGTTCAGAGAGGAACTCAGCAGTCAATCCGGGTCATCTGCAAAGGTTTCTCCCAGTCTCAAGCGAGATGCTAAGGACAAGGGTTACAGCAGTGATGTCACCGGCTTCGCATCCTCGGTTCGCACGTCCAGTGTTCCCACTGCTCCTGGGTCTGCGCCCCCGGTTCCTGGTCCCATTGGCGCTCCTGCTATTGAGCGTAAGCCCTCAAAAGGGAAGAAGAGGATTTCTGTTAACCAAGTTGATGGAGGGGAGGGAGTTAACTTGGGCAGACAAACGTCGGTCTTGAGCAACGCAACTGCACCTGCTGGGATGAGTACTGGGCTGGGTGGGAGGAGGGGATCTGTAGGCGTCAGCGTAGTGACTCAAAGTCCTGCAGTGGGCACCAGCCCGCGCCGAAGGGCTATCAGCGCTGATTATGGGCCCGGTGGAAAATCGGCCGCTACCGCCGCGCACTCTCCACCCACAAGGGCTCCCGTGTCCATTGCGAGCCCTGGTAGATCCTCTATGACCCAGATCGCGGAGCAGCCGCAAGAGAGTTTGATGAGTATTGTGGATAATGTAACGAGGAGTAACCGACAAGCTTGGGATACTGGACTGATGGAGTCCAGGATAGATAGGACGAGGAGCGCGATGAGGAGCGAGATTGGGAGTACATTTCTGGGACCTGTGAGTAGTGTGAATACGACGGCGGTTGAAACTGGGACTATTGGAAGTACCCGAAGCAGCATGGGTACCGGCGCTGGGCCCAGTGGCATGAAGGGGGGTGGAACCCTGTCTGAAGGGAGGGCGCTGGATGGGATGGGAGATATTGTTCGGGCGCCGCCGAGGGTAGACCGACAAGCTTTGCTGGCGTCATTGAAGGAGACACCTAGGTCGCCAGGTAGATCTCAGCCAGCGACGACGGCGTATATGACGATCAGGACACAAGTTGACGGTGTCCAGGACAAGAAACCCCTGAAGAGTGCTATGAGGGTCAGTCGCTCACCTTCGCCAGACTCTGTTTCGCGCGGGTCAACAATCATCAACGGCTCTGGCGTGGATAGGAGTCGTGTCCATGGTTATGTGACTGGGACGGGAAAGGACAGGGTTACGCCGATGGAGATGCTGCCTTCGATGTCATCGTTACCTGTGGAAGAGCAGCGAGTGCCAGCAGCTGGTGTATCTCCTGCTGGTCAGGCTGAGAGGGTTGCTGGTGGCGGTGGGAATGCGAATAGGAGATCAGATGAAGATGATTCATCGTCAACTTCCTCGTACGAGACTGGGCACGAAAGCCCCGAGAGCGACAACGAGGATGAGGAGGAAGGTGCTGTGACTTCAACCCCGCTTGCAGCGCCTCGACGAGATGGTAGGCGGCCAGACTTTGGGACTCCCCAGTCCGCTGTGCCCCCGCCGGTTCGCACAGACCCGAACGCTGTCGACGGTATTTCCCCAAGGGTTGTTGCTCCCAATTCAACGCCCCGGAGACGAAAAAGTGTCCGTGTCTCCTTGAAGCCGACGTTCTCACCCACGCCCCCGGCCATTGAGGACGAAGAGGATGAAGCTGGAAGGGCGCCCTTTGTCTTCAAAGACGATACTCATGTTTTTACGTCCGGCTCTGTCCCGAAGACAGAGGTGCCAGCTCAGGCTCCATCGCCTGTGGCACAAGTGCCGAGGGGATACGGGACCAAAAAGAACGTAGTGAAGGATATCTGGGATGATAACAGCGACGACGATATGGAGTACCAGAGGGCGAAGAGGTTGCTTATGAGGGCGACGAGGGGACAAGAGGTTTTGCGGTAACGAGTTTAGGTTTCTGTCTCACTTGACGCTTAGCTGCTTCTCATGCAGTATTGTACTTCTAGTGCTTCTCTAGCACCTCTGTAATAGCTGTACCTATTTATGTTTACATATGTTGTAATTTATGACTCTAATTCGCTCACCCACCACAACCCGACAATCAAAAGGAGGTTGCTGACTAAGCGATATTAATGAGAATGATCTGATGCAAATACCCACCCGTGGCGAGGCAAAACTGAAAAGAACGGCTCTCCGCCTCATCCCATCATCTACTCAGCCTTACCACACTATCCTGCCGTGTCCGGGTGACTTCCTCACTCTAACTTGATCCTCCAATTACAAACCTATCCCACTGAACTTCAAGTGATAAAGACCGCGATCACAGATGTCTGACCAAGAGGAGCAGAGAAACCAAGACGAGGTGAAAAGTGAGGACCCCAATGCCCCGATTAATATCAAGGTACGCTCAATCCCGACAGACCGCCGCAACAGCCATAACTAATATGCCGTTCTCTGCTTGTCTTCCATCGTGTCCTGTGTTTATGCCCGTACGCCGGACTTGCCGTCGTCGTCGTATCGATACCGGCGACTCCACGCGTGTTGCATGGCTGTGAAACGTTGATAACTCAATTTGGCCCGCCTGATATATGTAAACGCGGTTCTGGCGCCCTGGTTGTAGGTCGTGAGCTCCGCTGGAGACGAAGTGTTTTTCAAGATCAAGAGGAGCACGAAGCTTAGCAAGCTTCAGGGTGCTTATGCAAATAAGGTTGGAAAGGATGTGAGCAGCATCAGGTGGGTTCCTATTCGATACCTCCGAGGCTGGTAAGCCTGATCTTATATGATTCTTGCAGATTTTTGTACGATGGTAACAGGCTAAACGACGACGACACACCTGCGTCTCTGGATATGGAGGACGGCGGTGCGTTCCTGCTTCTCCTTCCATCTCTCCGGAAAGATGATGATACTGACGATGTTATGCACAGATGCGATTGATGTCATGGTTGAACGTACGTTGCCGCCCCTTGTTACAGACGCCGTGCCTGACAATCTCGTTTTCCCTAGAGGTTGGAGGGTCGTCATGATCACCTCGACCGTCCTTTCTAAACTTCCATCCGCCGTTTTCCGGAATTTAGTTGCTTTTTTTTCTTCCGATTTTCAAACTTGTTTTCCATGTGAAGAGTGCATGTACTCCTCGATTGGCATTATGCATTACCTTTTCACCCTCCCTTCACCGTCATACGGTTCATACGGCTTTGGCATGTTTGGGTCTTCTGTTGGCATCCAACTTGCCTGGGGATAGTTAACATGATCACTCATCTGGTCCTTGTGATCTGCTCGGCTGCTCCAAGAATAGCATCCTGTGGCTGAATAACGCGGGAGCCAATATAACTGCATTTGATGTGCTTGGTCTACTTTACTAGCAGGTCTAGCACCTACCCTGGCACTGGGAAAGTAGCAGGACTCTTCAGCCCGTTCTTCCCAACGGCCCGTACACCAAAATCAACATTATCCTTCGATAGAGCCACAGTGACGCTCGTCACCTTTCCAACAGGGATAACGTGAGTCCAGAACGCCTGATCACTAGGTCTCCACAGAACTTCGTAGCTTGCGGCGTTGGGGTCGTCGGTCCAGCGCAACGTGGAATTATTGGTCAACTGGGATGTGTCGATGACCACTCCTTTAGGGGTTCCCGGGGCGTTGGCAAGCGACCACAGTGCGGCGCCGTTGACCTTGGCGACTTGAGCCGTGAAATTGAAGTCGACAAACTCGATGAGGTCACCGAATTGGACTCCATTCTCTACTCGAACGTCTTGGTGTTGGTGAGCGAAATTTTCGCGGGGCTCCGTGAAACGGACGGCAGGGAAGCCATTCCTGAGGAAAGAGAGATGGTCACCCCCACGAAGGAAGCGATCCGGGCGATAGATTGTTTGAACTAAGGTTCGCTCAGAAAACGGATTCTGATGCATTGTTGATGGCCCTTACCTTGCATCCCTGTTACACTATTTTGCGCCACTTCGGCCACATATCGTCCAAGCTCTCTCGCAGGTGAGTCGTTCTCCCCGCCGATATCTGCGCGGCTAGTGACCTGCGAGAAGGTCTCCGTAGGTGGAATACCTGCAGCGAACATGCGAATCACGGACGGGTCCCTTGTACCATCGTCACCAACAGGACTTCCGACAATATCGTTGTCGAGCATTCCTTGAACATCCATACTCGCGTTCTTCATCGTTTCTGCCATAAATTCAGACCCATATAAACCCTGTTCCTCCCCTGCGACTACAGCGAAGACGATCGTCGCAGCGGGACGATGGGAAGCCATGATGCGAGCAAGTTCCATCGATATAGCAACCCCGGACGCATCGTCATCGGCTCCGGGGGCATCATCCATGAAATTCATCACGTCCGAAATACGGCTGTCGTAGTGACCGGAAATAACATAGACGCGATTTGGTTCGGATGAGCCTTTCAGGGTAGCCAGGATGTTGGTGATCCGTACGGGGAACGAGATACGGTCTGCAATGCCCTGGATGTAACTTGGCGTGGTAACCGTCATACGTCCTCCCGAGGCGGCAGTGTAGGTCTGCATTTCGGAGGCGATCCAGTCGCGTGCGGCACCGATTCCGCGGTTGGGATCGGTCTGGTTAGAGAGGGTGTGGCGGGTGCCGAAGGAGACGAGTTTTTGAATTGTGGCTTCGATGCGTTTGGGATCGACTTGAGAGAGGATTGAAATCAGCTCATCGTCCGGTTGTTGGGCGGTTATGACTTGTCCCGGGCCGGGAGGCCAAAGAGGATCGAACGGATCTTGGACCTGAGCATGAACTACATTCGCCTTGAAGGTCAGCTCGCTTTCGAGAAGAAACTTATCCGAGCTAACCTGTTGATAGTCCGAGCAAACCGAATAAGAGAAGAGCTCTCATTTTCGTCCGAGATTTCTTGACTTTCTGGGGGATGTCAACATGGGCGCTTTATATGCCGACCAATAATGTCCAACGAGTGATGTGAGGTCGTCGCCTGCCTTTCCATCACCCATATGGTCATAGGGTTCAACTCATGTTCAGCCTGCTGACTTTAGGACACGCCAACGACATCGACGGCTAAGCACCTACTGGGAGGTATTTTCTCATGCCAGTATGGAAATTTTCTTCGAGAAGCCCTTCCTGTGTACGCAATTATAATTTTCTACCTGTTCTGATCCCTCGCCATTAACTTCTGCCCAGGGTAATATATAGATGATATTTTGGAACTGAACCTGAAATATGCAGAGATGTCGCCTTAGCTTCACAAGGGCCGATCACACCTTCGAACCCAGGAACCTCAAGCCAATTATTTCTTCCGGATCAGATTGAACCTTATAGCAACTAATGAGCTGCGATTCGCACCGGAACACTCGATATCCAAAGCCGTGATCTCAGCGCTAATCACACGAGGCACTGTGACTTGGGATACTTACTGAGCCAGGTGATGCCTCGAGGCATTGACACCATGCGGGTCAGCGGAGTTATATCTGGAATAGATTGCATTGAAATATCGCGATGAGAAGGCGGGATGCCTATATACCTTGATGAACCAATGCCAATGTAGGCTTGTTCCCCCCGTGTGCCACTTGTGATGGGGATTATTTTGGGGTTCTAAAATAACTTCTGTGCACATGTAACTGGTGGAGTAGTGGTCAGGAATTCGTAAATTGCACGTCAAGTAGTTGAAGCTTTAACCTCCGGACGCGATGCCTTCGTGTGAGACGAAGAGTTACGAATGATGGGGTGGTGGAGTTTAGGAAATTTTTGGAGGCGTGGGTTGTGCGGCCTGCGATTGTTTTCTTTACTTCGTGGTTCTTCACAAAGTGGAGCCATCAATTAAAACGATCCAGAACAACACATATCAACGTAGCGATACTCTATCCAATTGAATCCTCCCCTACGATGCCGCCGCCAACACTTTGAATGAGTTGAGAGTCAATTCGCCAGGGGATGCAAGAGCCCAAGGATCTGTGTCAGTGACAGCATTTCTTGAACCAAAAGCTATGCGCAGCCGGTGAGGAAAGGGGACGACCAAAGGTGTCGAGGACACTGGATGGCGCGACGGGATATATCGTTCGGCTCAGTCGCGAGTGCGAATCTGTGTTTGGGAACCGAGCGCTTGAATTCTCAACATTCTCAACCTTGGATCATGACCCCATCCTCCGCTTTACGTTTGGGATACTGGACATCTTCACCCGATTTGGCTGTCTGCGCAAATAAGCACTTCTCAAGCTGCAAGGGACGATACTGCGAGGATGCTCGTCTCTGTAGTTGGAACGCAGATTTATGCGAATGCAGTTGGTGATCCTTCGAAGCAGGCTATTGTATTCATTCATTGCTTTGCTTGGCGTTTAGCAGTGTTCGACATGTTTTGTGATCTTGATGAAGAGGCGAGTCCGGGTGTAGTAGCCAAAGGTTCCAGCGACCGTCTGGCATCGAGAGTTGGTGAAATTTTGGGACGATGTTGAGGAGAAAGAGATGTAAGGGCGAACGGAGAGTAGAGCAAAAATGGGGTGAACAAAATACTTCCTCTCGTCGTGCCTACTACACGACTTTATACTGCCGTTCCGAGGGGTTTCGTGTAATGAAGAAAGTGCTAGATTACAAGGACAAACGGTCGGGGGAAATAGAAAAGAAAAGAAAGAAAAGTGTGAATCTTGTTATTTAAGACGACTTTTCGTTCCTAAGTAACCAGCAACAGGAACAACAGTTGCGAACTTTGAATGCAAAACACGATATTGAAACAATAATCGGAGATCGGATGTCTCGGGATGGCTCCACCTTCCGAAGACGGAAGGACATGGTGTGCGGAGGGCATTGGAACATCGAGAGCTAGCGGTGGCTCCTTATGGGAGGGTGACGGTGTAAGGTTTCCTTCTGCTTTGTCTCTGACTTACGAACTGGTGGCTGTGATTGCGTTAGGTACGATGTTAGGGTTTATGGGAGGAGCGGAAACTGAATATAGATGAAGGTTGGGGGTCAGAGAGGTTTGCGCGGGATTTTAGGACAATAGTTGAGGCATTTAAACTTCGAAGGCCGTTCGTTGCTGGTTGCCGTGTAGTTGATCTTCGAAGTTCGTGAATATAGACTCTAATTATCTCCTTGCCTTCCGCGGACACATGAAATCGGAAGCCAAGTAATAGAGCTTGTTAAGAGAGCACAGGACCGCAATTGACCCTTAGAGTAGCTTCCCGCTTAATCAATATTCTTTCGTTTCATCCCGTTGACTATGCTGCTGGGTTCATCAATATTGTAGGAGCTACGTAAATTAGTGACTCATTGGACACCGACTCGCTGTTCATGATTCCATTCATCGCTTGGTCACCTCGGAGTGTTGAGGATTTTCAGGCTGGAGCGACTGACTTTACTGACGGGGCTGTCATACTCTGTCATGGGAGGCGAGGTAGTCGTGATGGAGGAATGTTATGACTCAACCGCGGAGTGCCATGTTACAGTCAATAACCAGGTGTCAAAATAAGAGACATTGAGATGTAGGTATGACGGGGTTGCGGTGCTTGATTACCTACGGGGCGAGGAAAAGGACGAGTTGGTTTCGGTTGACAAACTGGTCTGGGTGCCGTAAACTTGAGAGAATGTAACTGTGGAGTCTATTGAAGGAGGTTCTTACACGCCTTGGTCAAGGACAGGTGAACGCGTGGCCACATTGTTCGAGGAGAAGGCGATGGGTTGGGTGGGTAGCGTCGTGGAATCTTCGTTATAGATCGATAGACGCGTTTCGACAGCTTCTCGCCATTATCAGTAGGTTAATCGGTATTGCAGTTATGAGTATTATAAAATGTAGAAGAAAATCTGAGACATCTCGACTGGTAACCAAGCCTACCTGATTTCATTGTCCCGGATAATCTTGTGGCAGCGGACGCAAGAGGGCTTTAGAAGGTAACGGGCGCCCCGCTTGCGAAGGAGGCGGAGATCGAGGGTAGGAAACCGCAGCTATGCTGGACTTCATATATCGGGGACTGTAACTCATTGAGGATAACCGCTCGTCCTCGTTTCCTGGAATTGATTATGTGCTTTGCAACAGCGCCTTCGGATTCGGCTGGTCAATTCGCTGTGCCAGAGTTTTTGGCAGCCATTGCTCTCAGATCCATCCTAATGTTCTGGATGTGTATGGTTGGGTTGCTCTAGGGAAATGCAAAGACATAAACCTTATCGATTGACCAACCGATGATCCGAGCCCTCGGTACGAGCCATGTATTATACAGATGGTACTGAACGGGTTAGCCAACAGTGACGTTGATGGCATTGATCTGTTCAGACGCGGGGAACACCACATTGAAAGAAGGTTTGATGGACACCCCGCAGTGCACGCCATACAGTAGTGCGTCATCTCCCAAGAGTCGGATTGGTGGTTCTTCCTGAACGCGGGAGCCGGCCAGCAGCTGCGACCCTTGCCGAAGAATTTTTCATTGAACTGAGGTTGTTTACGGGAAGGTTGGAATGTGGTTAGGGTTTCGTTTTGGGACTGGGCTTGTTGTGAACACATACCAGAAAAGGGAATGTTTGAATCCAGGCACGGGTTTTTTTAGCGTGTCCGTCGCGTTTGTGAATTTGTTCACCCAGTCCACGGCTCCCCCAAAGGTAAAAACACGAGGCAGGCCCTGCTGCTCAAGCCGCCACACGAGGCTCACGCGTTCAACCTCCTCCATCTACCTCACTTATCTATCTCTCGGTACTTAACCATCCCCTTAATCTCCCTCGCGACACATTCTCCCTTGTTGTCTTCTTTTTTACTGCTCCCTTGTTCTTTTTTCTCTTGCTTTCTCTGCTATCACCTTTGCCTATTATTCCCTTAATTATTTGCCCACCATTATGTTCTTCACCTCGCGACCATCTCATCGGGCCACTCCAGAGGGGTCTACGTCGCAGCCGAGTACCAACAACTCTCCAAACAACAATAGTCCGACTAGTCCTGACCCCTCTCCCAACAACAACCGTGCGGATACCTCTCAACCTTCCTCCTCCTCACCACTTCGAATGTCTAAAGACTCAGAGGGCTATCCTTCCTGGCTACCCAAACGACCTCCACCGCCCGCGCCTGCATCAACAATGCACTCCTCTGTTGGTGTACCAGAGCCAGAACCAGACACCGATCCGGAGCTTTTTGCAACTCTCGGTGGACGCAAACCAACACCGCGTTCAGTCCGCATTGTTAGCCTGCATGGCGTCAATCCAGCTGGGAAGGGGAAAGATGGTCGAGGGGGGCCAGATAACTTACGTCCAGGACAGTCCGCGCGGGCATGGTCGAAAGCAACTGCTCCACCCATCCCTTCATCGGATGACCAAGGAGGATATGCCTATCCTTACTATACGTCGACTCGGATTCCTCAGCCCAAATTCAATGCTAAGAACCTTGACCTTAGAAAGGGCGTAGTAACCCCCTCCATCTTAGCTCGCCTCTACTTCTACATATTCCCCATCCTGGCTTTCGCCCACCTGCCCCTACAGACGTACTTCGACTTTAACGCCGTATACATGCTAATCCAGTGAGTACCTCGCTTTCTTTCTTTACCATGAACCTTTCCGCAACTCTTTTCGCCTTGTCTCCCCGTTTCCGAAACCGTTTCGACACTATTCTAGCGCTATGTCTTGTTGCTTCCTTTCTTCTCGCGTGATCTCTTTTATATCATATGTTCCGTTCGTGTTGTCGATATTAATCGCTTATTTATGGCAGAGTCTCCAAGCACCCTAATCCAGAAGCTCCTGGCGTGCCCGGCTCGGGCAGGAATTGGGCACTTGCAGCCGCCGCCTACGTTGCATGTTGGCTGGTATGGATTGTGTGTGTCTTCATACTTTACGAATTAGTCTATTCCTTCATCCGGAGATGGCGAGTCAGTGAGTACCATTTCAATTGGATAGCCAGAACGCTTGCTCACCACCTCTCCGTGAATAGAACGTCCCCTTATGATGCCCATTTACCTTTCCTCCCCTGCCTACACTTTTGCATCCCTCACCTCCTATACAAACTTCCGCTTCCTTCTTTACCTTCGGTTACAAGCGTTTCTCGGAGAGCATGGCAGTCTTCGTGATGGCCTTGCGGAGACCTTCTACTGGTATTCGCAAAATCTTCCAACAGTGGCCTTGCTTATTCCTCGTGCTGGTCTATGTCTCGCCCTCCTGCTTGCATTCTCCAGACCACAGGCCGAAACCCTTGCTTTGGCCAGCATGGGAATTAATAACCGCGATGGCACATTTTTCAGGAGGAATGACGGAACGCTTACCGATTATGCGAGGGGCGTGTTGATTGCCAATGCCACATGGACTGCTTGGAGGATTCTCCTGCTTCTGATAAGCTGGATTGGGCTATGGATTCTCAGTGGGCAAGGCTGCGCCGGCCTTTGTGGACCCAGGTATCGATGGGAGGAAGAGGAAGCGGAGAAGACCCGGTCTTCGATATACAGCACTGAGAATGATTCAAATCGCGATATTGATGCTCTCGCTTGGGCATGGAAGGAGTGCACGCGGTTGAGGATTCAGGATATTTATGAGCTGTGCTTGAATACGCCTGCGTTGCGTTGGGGTAGCAGTGCTTCCCCGGCACCGGGCTGGAAGCAGGAGAAGGGCAAGGAGGTTGCGGAACCGGATCCTGTTGAGGTCCAGCGTGTTCTGGCGGCTGTTGGGATTCCAACTGTTCCCGCTCCAGCGAGACGCCGTGTCCTCACAGACGATTTCTTTGAGAGCCCGAAGGAGGAGCAAGATATTCAACTTCGACATCGGGAATCGGATAAGGGTGTTGGGCCTTCAACTTTGTCATACCCCTTCAACCAACAGGGTTCGGCGCAAGTGTCTAGTCGGGACAAAGTGCCATTCCCTCCTTCTCCCGGTAAGGGCAAGAAGGCAGCTTCAAGGTCAACGACAACCCATACGTCCACAGAGTCAACTTCAAGCTCTGGCTCAACGGAGTCGAGCAGTGGCGGCACAGAGGATGATAGTGAGAATGACGACGAAGAGGAGGATGGCGACCAGTTGGAAGGTAGTGAAGAACCCTCCACCGGACAAGCATCGAATTCGATGTCAAGTCTCGGTCACCCTATTTCCCCTTCCCGCAAGTACCCGTTCAACTTCCGCCAACCCGGAGGGCGAGGCGGGAACAGTACATCTTCGCGATCCCACCAATCTCGACCCTCCCAGTCCGGCGTTTCGCAATCTGGCATCTCATATTCTGGTATCTCGCAGTCGACTGGCAACCGCCCATCGACAGACTATCCTTCGGATCTGACGTCGAGCGAGAGTTCCCGTCCTCGTGCGAGCCTTAGTCAAAGCAGTGGTGGTAGTGGTATCCCAATGCCTCCTCGCCATCCCAACCCGCAGCCGCGCACGAGAGCTCCTTCCATCCCGTTGCCACCTCTCCCGTCCCCGCCTGCTGCTGCTGCTACAGTGGAATTCCCCAGCATCCGCCTGAGAGCTGATAGTGGTATTTTGCCCGGTGTGACCACGGTTGGGGCAGAGTTGATGCATGATGACGCAGAGAGTACCACGAGCAGTGATTTTGCGAGCGATGAGCGACAGGATGAAGTTGGACTTCTCAGTCCTGGTGCTAGCCATACCAACCTTGAAGTTCCCGCGGCCGGTGGTCCAGGCTCCGCGTCGTCAAGATCGAGAACGGGTTCCTCAGCACGATCAAGAGCTAGCTCTAATAGATCACAGCGCTCCAACCCCGCGATGCGATCCCGAGTGAGTTCACTTGGCGTTGCTGTGCGATCGCGTGCGCAGTCGTTGTTGCAGAGCGTTTCTGCGACGAGTTTGGGCCTTGCAGGGGGTGCTACGAGGTCGAGGGCGAATTCATCGATGGCTAGGTTGGAAGAGGAGGCTGCGCATAGTTTGCCAGAGTTACCTTCACGTTTACGGGATGTTTCCCGTTCGACGCAGGAATCACGGACTTCACAGCCCGATTCGTTCTCGAACCCTCAAGCTTGGGAGGACCGCGGGTATATCTCATCGTCTTCGCATTCGAGGAGTGGAAGTGGAAGTGGAAGTGGAAGCGGTGGTGAGAATTGGACGTTTGGACAGCCTATGCCTTTTATGCGTCCCGGGAACTCGCATCTTCGGGAGGAAGTTATCAGTGACAGTGAGCTTGAAGGCAATTCGAGGAGGTTGGGAGAGATGAGGCGAGATAGTGATATTGAAGAGGTGACGCGGGAGTTTGGGCCTGTAGGGACAACCCAATCATTGGTGGAAGTTGATCCTGAGTCTCTTGTGGGTCCCGGAATACGAGGTGCCACCCCGATGTCTGCAAGGACTGGAACGGTTCCGAGCGCCCATTCGGTAGAACCCTCGACGCGAAGAGCATCACCTTTACCACCCGCAACACCTCCTGGAGGTGATCCCGGCGCTGGCCCAAGTACGAGCACTAGCCCGAATATTGATATTCCCTGGGGCCGTTATCGGATAGGAGAACCCTATGCGTTGCGTGGACGTGGTCAAGCACACGGACGTAGGCCGGTAGGCGAACGTTCAGTGAGCTCAACTCCACCTCAGGCAGGCACGGGACAAACTAGTACGAGCACGAGCCCGCCGGATATCAGCACGGCTGCTCAGAGCTTTGTCACAGCGCCTGCAACCATTGAAGGGACTACGACTACGGAAGGCAGTGGTGAGAGGACTGAACAGGGGAGTCTGGATGAATCATCGTGGATTGCTGCGACGACATCGAGAGCGATGCGTGGTGCTGGTATTGGCAATGTCGGACTTGGTCCAGGTGGAATAGGGCCTGAGAGGAGAGACTCGATGGGCGATTGGAGGTTGCGTTGAGGTGTGAGGCGTGCTGATTGTTGATTGCTGATCGTATGTGGTGTGTGGTGTGGTGGAGACGTGGTACGACTGCGGAGCTCATGATCCCGAATGAAATGAAACTCCGTCATGGTGTGGATGACTACCTAACTCACGTTCCCAATCTCCCAACTTTCCTCTTCATCTATCCTCGATTTTTGGTGTTGTTTTATTGACATCTTTTGCCTGCGTTATTTTTGTCTTGCTTTTCGTTATTACCCCTCTCCATTGTGTTACCCCTCTAGAACGCATTACTACCATTTGGAGGTTTTTGATTCCCTTGTTCATATCATTATCCCCTTGGCTCCAGGCCCTCTGGCCTCCTTACCCCTCATCTCTTCTCTACGCTTCTGGGACACCCCCTTCTTACTTTCCGACTTCTCGATCTACGCTCAGTAATGTTGATCCGACTATTCATGATGGCTTGCGATTTTCTGACGGCTTCATGTTTCCACGACTAATACGTAGTTCTCTTCAAGAGGTATTAGCTTTATCTCACGTTAGCTATTATTTACTCTCCACGAACTATTATTCCATTCATGGCGTTCTGGACCAGCAATCAAGATAATCCACGACTTCTCTTGCATGATGAGGTCAGGTTTCTGTGTATACGTGTTATCTGACTTGTACTTCATTTGGTCCTAGTTACTTACTTACCATTATCAGTTGAATTTGTTATCCTTTCGACACGCTATTGTTCACACCGTTTGCAGTAAGAACCGCCGCGACCTTGAAATGCAGCACGTTGGATTTACAAGATAAACACCCCACTTACTCATCAATTTACAATCACAGCCCAATGATTTTCGCTTAGCCAATACCTCCAGTGTACACGTCTTTTTTCCCGCCAGACCCCGTCTACAGGGTAGAATTTCGCACCATGGATTCCATAACCTCTCGTCAACATCCCCTGCTGATGTTTGTTTTGCGTTCCTTGGATATCATTGGTATCTTCTTCTCAAGTCGTGCTACAACTCTGCGCGGCCCGCCATCGGACATGATGGCCACCATTCCGTCACATTCCACCTAACCTTGCCTACGAGCTCGTCCATAGCCTCACTGGCGTTTGGTTTGCGCTGCCATTTCGAGATGAAAATGAGCAACATTACTACGAGAACGAACAACATTATTACGAGTAACGAACAACATTACTAAGAGAACGAACAACATTGCTAAGAGAACGAACAACATTACTAAGAGAACGAACAACATTACTACGAGAACGAACAACAAAGCTACGAGAATGAGCGACATGAAACCAAAGTACCTAGGCCAGAAGGACTAAACTGCGGGGGGTCGCGAAGGTATCTAGGTTAACGGGGCACGATACATGAGACATTAAGTAAATAATAAGACTTTCGGAAGAGATGCACCCTGATACACTGTGTTTGCCTGTAGCCACGATGCTTTCCTCACACTTTGAACGCTCTTGATCATCACAGCCAGCAGTCATGCTCGGATAAACGGCACTGCCTTGGTGATGTTCTCAAAAAGTCCAGAACCCCTACCATCTCGCCTCAATAAACCACACGGTGTGCAAGCTATGTTTGCCATCGCAGATGTGCCTCAAGTTCCGTATACACGGACCCCAGTGGTTGACATGTTCGGCTGTTGAGATGGAGACTGGGTCTCAGAGGCTGACACTTTACACTGGATGGAGGCCGAAGGATCTCATAGGCCGATTACATGAGTCGGTAAAGACAGGGAACAGTATTGAGAACAAAATTTGTATTCTAGCTACGACCGCTTCGAACTTCTCCTCGCGGACTGTGGGTTCAATGAATCGTTGTGTCGAAACCACTTGTAAATGTACTGCGCAGCAATCTAGCTCTACTGAGTTCCGGACGTAGTGAGCGATTTGAGACTGATTTTTGATCAGCCCTTATGGATCTGTCGCTCACACCAATTACCATACGAACATTCCTGTGGTAACTCCGTTCTTTCATATAAGGTCTTGGTTTGGTTCCACTCCGAATCCCTATTTCGGGGGACATGCCTCTCACCACTGCAGCTGCTGTGCTATACGAAATAAATCTCGGCAGAGTAACTTACCATTTTCATTTTTCAAAGTTCTTGTCACTCAATCGCCTACCCAGTACTTTGCTTGTAGGATATTTTCAGTTCTCAGACGAGCACAAATGCTTACTGTCGGTCGCAACTGGGTTGGACAGCTGCGAGCTTCGCTTTTTGGGTGCGTTCATATCCATTAAACAGGGAGTCGGACCTCTTCACGAGACCTCTACGCCCAGATCTATGAGTTTTTTCTGACTTTAACTCCGGAGGTTCTGCTCCTTTGGCCGTCACGGTGGTCCCTCGTCAAGAGCGCCTACTTGTTGGCAAAATACTCCTTCCCAATTGAGGCCCTTCTCCTCTTCTTTGTTTCGTGTTCGTTATGGCTAACCCTATCAATCAGCTCCTACTAATGCCACACCTTTCCAGGTTCTTCAGGAATCCCTAGTAATACTTGTAAAGCACTCATAATTCTCGTTGATCGTGAGCTCTGAGTCTCCGGTGATGCCAATGTGCTACTAATCACTGTCACAGTCTCAAATTTCATTGCTGCCTGTATTGCCGAAGGTCATTATGATCAAATCCAGTTACCTTTAAGTTGTTTTCTAATCTGCTTAGTCTCAATCAGGGTTCCTGGCCTTCCGAGTCTGGATTGTTTTAGGCAAGGGGAAGGGTTTAGGAGTTCTCTTAACCACACTCTTCCTCCTGTCAGCAGCGGGTGGGGCTGTGATCATCTGTGTTTTTGCGGCCGTGGAGGTACTTGATGACAGTAAGTGAGCATTATCCCGTACCAAGGTACCACTATGTGCCTCATCTCCGTGTGTAGCCCTTCAATCAAACAACTACATCAATGGATGTACCTTGTTTACTAAGAACTCCCAAACAGCCAAGGAACTGAGCCTTGTGCTCCTGGCTCTGATCGCAGGCTATGTAACAGGTATGATCATCAATTGTAACTACCCCATCATATTGTCTGAAGTCTCGTGGAACTAGCGCTCACCTTAATAATGGTTATCCATTATTTCAAATCCCGTTGGCCGATTCCTTTCCGCTTGTGGATCTTGATATTAACACTTTCTCGTTGAAAGGGCTAACAGGACAGTCTAAGTTCTCTGAGAGGGTTCAACTAGATGGTCGGTATTAGAGCAGCGGCCATCATGTACGCTGAACTAATGATGCAATGCACAGGACTCCTTCCATATTTTTGCCTCTTAAGTACGTGTTCTATCAAGCATCTCTTCTGCGACATCCTCAAATCATCCCGGGCAAGCAATTACCCTGTGCACTCTCTCCACATCCCTTATGAATGAAGTGAGTCCCTGGTGACTGTATCTTCCTTGAGATACTCACAGTGAACACAGGAGCACCGTGTCTGGATGATCAGGCGTGTTGTAATCACTCGAGGCACGAATCTCAAGCACTGATCAGTGAAAACCACAGAATCCAACGAGTGGCGCATGCGGTAATAGCTTGTCGGGTGATTCTTACGACGAGAGCAAGGGCACGGAAAGACTGCGAAGTTGTGATCTCCTCCATAGCATCCTCTGACAATGCCGATGCACCCCAGATACGAGCTCTGGGTCTTTCTGATGCTCTGCAGTCATTCCCTAGTAGTGTTGTAACTCACCTTAACTCACCGTCTGTGTAGATTGATGGATGTTTGTTTCATGTATGGTGAAATATGAGCTCATGGCGTGCGTTTAACCTTCCAGAATTCAACGACTGCTCCTTTAAGCGTGTTTAGGTCCCCTGTCAGAAGGTTGTGCCTGAGCCACCATCGTCTGCGCAGTTGAGTGGTCGTCTTCGTTCACCCATGACAGCATGTGCGTCATATCAACGAGCCGGCACAGACCGCCTCCATCTTCAACAGCATATCCGGATCAGTAGAATTAGAATGGACGGACCATATCACGCCCTTCTCATCGTATTTATCTGTGATTCCCATTATCAGCCAATATGGTATCATTTCGACATGCCATCCATGAACCAAGAACTGCATAGAAGATTAATTTACACTCTTGAAGTGTAATACATCGAATCCCTCTCCATACCACATCTCCCAATCGAACCCTGGGTCCTGATTCTCCTCGCCAAAAGCCCAGATCAACTTTTCGGCTTCCTTTGTATCCTCCTCAGTACTACCGTCCAGAATCTTTCTAGCTTCTTCGCGAGTCTTTCCTCGTGCACCGATACCCCATATTGTCTTGCGTACTGGATTAACGAAAGTACCGATCCAGCGGAACGTCAAGCTGATGCGTGCGCCGTCATGCACTTGTTCTGGAGGGGACTTGGTCTCCAACGGGCGTTTATCCGTAGATATTCCATGCAACCATTTCTTGTTTGTTTCTAGGCCCATGACAAATAGAGAATTGTGAGGAAGAGGGATGCGTTGTGTGGGTCGTGGTGGAGGTTGAATGTGAGGTTGTTGAACCTCCGTAGCATCAGTGGCAGGAGTGGATTCAGTCCTGTCAAGTCGCTCTTGTTCTTTTGTAGATTTGTCTTTTTTAAGACGAAGCGTCATGACACGTTGAGCACCGAGGCTGACGTTGACGATGGACGATTTTCGGACGACGTCGATCGTTTTGTCGGAGTGGTCCGAGATGTAGTCTGCCCCCGTGCGGTAGTGCTGGATTAGGACGTGGTTCACTGGGTGATTCAGGACCTAGAATGTTCGACATCGGAATGATTAGGATTGCTTGGGTGGGAAAGTAAAGGTTTGTACCTTCTGGACATGTTCGCGTATGAGCCGGACCGTAGGCGAGAACGGAAGAAGTGGAGGTGACTCATCCGCTGGGTGGCGATAAATCGGATAGCTATTTCGTTTATTCATTCACCTGTTCTAGATTCGTTGCTCCAGTCCAAGATCACTCACCTCCCATCCTCATCCAAAATCTCTCCTTGTTGCGCGACCAGCCTTGGCACTTCGCCACCTACACCCATTCCATGATTCAGCAACCACGACTGATGCGTAATAGTTACTCAGAGAAAGCGCCATACCACGGTGTATCATCCTGATCCACTGAACTTCCTCGACCAACTTTTCATAGGCAGTCTCGGCGAGCTCGGGTGGTAATAAGTCGTATACGACGTGTGAGTCACCTGCACCAAGTGCTTCTTGTGGGTCTACGAGTTGTGCAGTATGCGGCGGTTTGTTCGCTGCTTTCGCAACCCTTGAACCGTTATGAGTCGTTGAGGTGGTTGACATGACGGGTCGTCCAGCCAGCTGGAAATCAGAACTTTTGCGGGACGGATAATGGATGTAGAGAAAGGTATATCAGAGGCTTGGATTCAAATGTGAAGTGGGGAAACTGATGTACATGATTTGGGGTTTTACACGAAGCCAAGCGATTTGAAGGCTGTGCGATGGTTGTCACTGCAATGAGTGTGTACTAAATGGTACCCATCACACATACGGTCATGTTGCAATGTTACTCGTTTGTATCGACGTGCCTACATGTTGCGCAAATATTGTTGACACCGTCATACATGCCTCTTGCACTGAAAATCACAATACCATAAAGTGAAGTAGATTATGTACGCTTATGGAAGCTTGGTTATTATCCCAAGCGTCACTTACAGACACCCTAAGACTGAATAGGCACGAGTATCGTATTGGGTTTATACAATGGAGCAATGGTAAGCGCACTGTATGATAAGGAAGGGTAGAATGATCATTAATGCAGTCATTGATCCTGTTAATCCATGTAAGTCTTTGTAAGCCCATGGTTACAGCTTAAAGGTATTAAATGGACCTGGATATGGCAGAAACTTCCAAAGCCGATCATTCCAACATAAAACTTTGTTTCTTCCATGCCCAAGGACATAGACATTGTGCCAGGATACTCTCCCTAGCTTATATGACTACACAACTGGGTTATGACTTCACTGGATGATCTGGTTTCAAAATTCTGGAATCTGCAATAATGATATTCAAAGCGGGAACCGTTAAAACTTGGGATTTGGCTCCCGAAGCACCCGGCTATCCAGCTAAGGATTCACGTGGCGAACTCTCTCAGTCTCGTACTTCACTCTCCTTCTCTCACGAGTAGCGCTGGATGCTGAGTGCGGATTGTCACTGCTGGATACCCCTACCTTATCGCACTATCACATCGCATGCATATTCTGGCACCAAAGCCTGTTTTGGAAATGGTTCCGGCCTTGTAATGATCCTGAACATGACCACTGTATAGTGTTGACATCTGGCTTACGAACCTTGGTACTGGCTAGATACAGTGTAAAATTATGCAACTTCGATCCTTGATATGTCCAGACGGTGATCGCATTGACAGAAACCGAAGGATTCCTCAGCCAAATGAACTGCCGTGGTGTATAGAGTTCATTTATGTCGCTCCATTCATTGCATTCATCAAGGCCGGGCCATGCATGAGATCGAGATGATGGCTGATCCAGATCTCACAGACAGTCTTTTTTAGCGAGCTGGACCAGCTAAGGAAGGAACGGAGGAGATGCATGGGGGACATGACGCGCTGGGTTCTTTGTCGCATGGAAGGATGTCCCAAACTCTTGATTTCGTGTGGATGGACATGCGCTTTGTTGTGATCTACATGGCATGCTGCCAGATTGCTAATATACATGAACAGTAAGACTCTCACCACATGTCACTGGAATTGGGGCTGAGGACGACATGACAGGCCGTCTAGCTAGCTGAATGTCAGAAGCTCCATCTATAAGGCAAATGTACGGCGATGAGAGACATATATCAAATGCTCGGGTTCAAAGATAGTAGGGCAACTGATATACAAGCCGAGTTGCAACAGATGTGTTCTAAATGTTACCCATCACAGACAACATACCTCAAGTCGTTCCATGCACAATAATCCATATCTTCAAGTATGTTATAGTAAACGAAAAACCAAAAATCACAGATGTTCTATCTCTAGAAAATGAAATCCATCGCACATCCCTACTCGTCCTTCTCGCGAGGACCACCACCCCTCCCAATCCCAACCCGTCCAAGCACCCACCCGACCCTCTCCACGACTCTCCTAACCACACCACTCCCCACCCTCGCAGAACTCACACCAGGCACGCCCCACGCAAAAAGCACTCCCAAATCCACAACACCCAACTCAACGACTGCAGCCATAAACCTCGGGGCGAACACTTTCCACACCATCAAGTGCCTCCGCAACACCGCTGCGCTCGTCGATGCGCCAAAGAGTAGTAAAAGGAAATATGATTGTATGAGGAGTGTCGTCAAGAGTGAGGAATGTTCGACACCTTCACCCAACTTTCCTCCTTGTCGAGTCGAAGTTAATTTCACGCTTTCCAAGGGATTTTTGGAGGTAGGGGGAGAATCCAAGGACGACGGGGCCCGTTTCCAACCCCCAAGTAACACACCACCCACCAACCCCAGCACCAGAAACGCACCAGCGCTGTTCAGCACAACGCTGATTACACTCCAAGGGTACTGCACACTCTCACTCAGGACGAAGCCCGTTTTCCATTGTATAGAGGAGACTGTGCTCTGGTGACCAGTAGCAAAGAAAGTGATGAAGGAGAGGAGGATAAGTGGGATGGTCGTAACGAAAGTCGTTGGTTCTTCTCCGTCCTCCTGCCTCTCGGCCTTTTTTCTAGCTTTGTCGATCGTAGTATTAGGATTCAAAGACCTCCCAACAAATGTCTCAAGCTCCCGTACATCCCTAACGGCATCCACCGCCTCAAGGTACGACACGAGCGCCACTGCACTCAGCCCAAGCACGACCTGTCCAGGCAGCGGCGTACACAAATACACAACCGCGAACGCCAACAGGTAACAAAAAAGGTACGGTGCTCCATACGCATTCGCGTATCCAAGAATCGTTACTTGCGTTTTCGTTACTTGTGGTGTGGAGGCAGTGGAAGTGGAGGTGGTGGCGATCGCAGGCGAAGTAGCCGACACCCGAATATACAAACACAGTGGTACCATCCACCAACCAATGAACCCAAGCGCGACCCAACCCACAACGCCTCTAGCAATCCATGACCTCAACGAACGTAATCTCACAACCCCTTCAATGAGTTCGACTATACCCTCTACAACGCCACCATGCGTACCACCGCTCTCGGCCCACTCCAACATCCAAAACATCCACGAACCAACTAGGGCAGGCGTGACGACACCCCAAATGATAACAGGCGCAATCCCATTATCACTCTTCGTGACCCTCAAAATCCTGGTGATGACAAACGGAAGAACGAGTGCGGTGGGTGGGGAAAGGATGAGTGACCAAGTGGGTGGAGTTGTGGACGTTGGTACGATCGTCATCGGCTCCGGCGCAGTTGTGTTAGAGGTGTTCGAGGCAGAACCAAGACCGAGATCACGCGGGGATACAGAGGTAGTAGAAGCAAGCGAAGGCGAAGGAGGCGTAGCGTAAAACGTAACATGACAATACGCGCCTTGTTCCTCTCTGCACACCGTCACGAGCGACATGAGTCTAATACAGACAAGGAAGAGGAACGTGAATCCCAAAATCCTGCCTCTCAAACTCGCCAAGCCCAATCTACTCCAGAAACCGACATTGGATTTATTCTTCTTTTCCAAAGTTGAGGCAGACGATGAGGGAGAAGTGGAAGATAACCCAGGCGCAGCGACACCCCACAAAACCATCGGCACAACTGAACTCGCAGCCAGCCAAAGCACAACTCGATCCTCCCAAAACGTAAACGAATTCGAGAAAAACGAGAGCGTATGCAACACCAACACCAACCCTCCAAACACACCACTCTTACTCAACATCCCCATCCTCACTCTCCGCAGCGTAAATCCCAGCTGCCCACAAATCCAGACACAGGTGAATACACATCCCAACATGGGTCCAACAAATACCGCCGCCTCTAGCCCATTCATCGATACACCCGTGACCAAGTTTGGGAACACTCTCTCCACAATGCGGAAGAGCACCAACACGGTTATGCCCGCTCCGAAAGTGACTTTCCATACCCAAGGCACAAGCACCCCCAAAACTTGTTCACCTCCACCCAATCCGTACAAAGACAACCCAAGATATACCAACCACGTAGTCAGCACCGCACTAACCATCATAGCCAACCCAGCGGCCATAAGTACAGGATTAAACTGAGCCCAGATAGCTCTGCACGCAGATAGGGCTGTTCGATTGTAATTCGCCATTGCGACAAGTTTCGTTTCTAGTGCCGAGGTAGTTGATTGAAGTTTAGGTGCGATGGAGATGACGTCCCAAGTCTGTTGGAGTATGGACCATGTGGAGTCGAGTTCAGAGCCTGAAGGGGATGCGCGGTAGGTTTGGAGGTATTGGTGGATTTGGAACGAGTTGAGAGCTAATGCTTTTTCAAGTTCGAGTTCGGTGTTCCATTGGCGGTTTTTTGTGGTGGGATTTTTGGTGGAGGAACGCCAGAAGAGTTCGGGAATGACACTTCCGAGGTTGTTATATGGGATTGGTAAACCCAATAGCATACTTAGGCTTGGTACCAAGTCGATTTGCTGGACAGACCTCCAGTGCGTTTTCTCCCCTGGGAAGGTTTTGTACCCGACTAATCCTGGAAATATCTCCCGGCCTAGAGCGGTGTCCATTAACGTCGGGCCTTTGGAATAGATCCATAAAGCGGATGAAGTTTCGAGAACACCGTCCCCTCCGTGATCTCCCGCACGGTCCATTCCATGGTCACCTAATACGACGAGCAAAGTCTCGTCGTCCAGCAATTGAACAACTTGACGAAGTGCAGTGTCGAGTTGTGTTAGTTTGGCGTGCATTGAAGGATGGGATGGACCAACACGATGTCCGACATGGTCTACACCGAGAAAATGACCTATAAGAAAGTCGAATTGGTTTGTAGTGTTGGATAGGGGGAGATTTGGATGAGAGTTGCGGAGGAGTGGGAAAAGGTGTGTGAGGACGCCGGTGTCGACTGTGTGTAGGTCTTCGACATTGAAAGAGTCATATGGGAATGTAAGGTTCGGATGGAATGAGGAGGGGAAGACAGAGAGCCATGTGTCATCCCCCATGAATGCGATCTGCGTGCATGCAGCCTATTAACATACGAGTACATGAGGAAATGCACCAAACGCACGGATTTATTGGCCAATTGCATCTGCTTTACAATCGAATCCTCCAAAATCGCGGATCCCCCAAAATTGTTCCCCATGTCCACAAAAGTGGGCAAGGATCCGGTTGTCAAAGCCTTGATCCTCTGCAAGGTTGTCGTCGGCGGGTCCGCATACGCATTAAACAAGAACGAGTGTCCCGGATGCGCTTTTGTCAGTTCTGGGGGAAGAGTCAATACATGATGGTGATATGGGTTCCATGGTTCTGGTGGATTTGGCGAACAAAAGTCGAAGCGGAGAGCATCGACTATGAGGATGAGGGCGCGCTTGTGTGTTTGTTGAGGACGCTCGTGAGGATTTGGGTGGAGTTGTGAGACATCTGAGAGGGCGAGACGGCTGAGAAGGAAGCCACGGGAGAAGAGGAGGATAGCGGCGGCGTGGATGAGGATGAGCCAGGTCACCAGCCCAGCACGCATGGAAGTGGAAAGACGTGAATGGGCGTGGGAGTATTCAGATTCATGGATCTTGCTCTCAACATTCCCCTACACGTTCAGTACATCCAGAAACTCGGCAAGAGCGATGATGAACTCGCGTATCATCTCACTGCGCATTTGAGACTGAACGCGGTTTATTGGGGGCTGACGGCGTTGTGTGTTATGGGACACAAGGATGCACTGGATAGGGATGAGATGGTCGAGTTTGTGATGAGTTGCTGGGATGACGAGGCTGGTGCTTTTTGCTTCTGTTCTCCGCCTGGGGTGTTTGTTGATATTGAATATTAAACTTGCACAGGTGGATTTGGTGCACACCCAGACCACGATGCACACCTCTTGTCAACGTTGAGCGGGATACAGATCTTGGTTATGCAAGATGCACTTGATAGACTTGACATTCCTCGCGTTGTCAATTGTTTGTCCCCCAACGTCTCGCCATAGTGTTCTCCTCTGATCATGGTTTTGCAGTTATTACATCGCTGCAACAACCCTCGGGAGTGTTCGCTGGAGACTCTTTCGGCGAGATTGACACTCGCTTTTCGTGCTGCGCAGTTCTTGCACTCTCACTCCTGGGCCAACTTGATAAAATAAATGCTGAGAAAGCGGTGGAATATATCCAGCGCTGCAAGAACTTTGATGGTGGATTTGGCAGTTGTGTCGGCGCGGAGAGTCACGCTGCTCAAGGTGGTACATGCCCTCTCTCAAGTCTGACTAACGTGTGCTAATTGGCGTTGATGTATTAGTATTTGTCTGCGTAGCAACACTTGCAGTCCTCGACAGGCTGGATGTCGTTGACACCGATGCTCTCTCCTGGTGGCTGTCCGAACGTCAACTGCCCAACGGCGGGCTGAATGGGCGCCCAGAAAAACTGGAAGACGTGCGTGAAGGCTAATACCATATTGCATCACACTGATATTTCCCGATGTGATAGGTATGCTACAGCTTCTGGGTCCTATCAGCGCTCTCCATCCTGAACAAACTGGACTATATTGACTCTAAAAAACTCACATCCTTCATTCTTTCCGCACAAGATCTCGATGGAGGCGGAATTGCAGACCGCCCGGGTGACGTGGTCGACGTGTTTCACACTCTCTTTGGCGTCGCAGGTGCGTCTAGGCGGCACACCATTGCCCAATGGATACACGTACTTACTACTGACAGGACTTTCACTCCTGGGCTACCCAAACCTCGAAGACCTAGATCCGGTGTACTGCATGCCTGCAGACCTGATCACGAAGATGGGACTAAGGAAGGGATGGAAAGCGCTTCCACGGCAAACCACCTGATAACCCCTATTGTACAAGTGTACCTACCAAACAAATGTCAATAAATGTTGGGTGGGCCGGTAGCTTGACCCAAATGGGCAGGTTGTCGGCGTCGGCGTCGGCGTCGGGGTGTGTGTGAGTCATTCCTTGAACTGCCGTGGCCATCGCACTGCACTCCGAGTCGGCGCCGCACACGCACTGCTCCCCCCACCACTCCCATATAAGCACAAGCCTTGGTCCTCATCCAATTCACCCATGGACAAAGACTACATTATGGCAAGTCTCCCAGCTTGAACTGAATCCTTTCAATAACCATGTCAATGTAGGACTCATGTCAACAAAAGTCACATCAAGAGACAATAGCCGCGGGACAAGCACAACCCTGTCAAAACTCAACCACCACTCACATCCTCGCTGTTCCCACTACTCCTAGCTTCCCTGCCACTTATATACCCCAGCCCCATTTTTCCCCCTCTTCCACTGTTCCTACCAACCCGTCTACGAATCAACCCTCCCACCCTCATTCCGCCAGTCGTGCCACTTCGAGTCAGACTCAACAAAGCATGCCGAAAGCGGAATCGAAGCCACTCGGCCGAACGCAGACCTTAGACTCCTTGGGGGCCACGCCATCCTTTGGTGCTGGCGATGGCGACGTGTTTTTCGGCTATACCTCTCCAAACGCTGGATCTACCGGCTCTTCAGTGCTTGAGCCTCGGGATAATTCGGCAGAGTTCAACAATGTCCACGACGATGACAATGATAGCGACGATATTGATATTGACGCCGATATCGAGTTGGATGATGTTGATGAATGGGAAGATGGCACCCAGCCTCTAGAATTAGAGGACCACGATGGAGATATCCCTATGGGCGAACCTCAAAGCCCAAATTCTCAACCTCAACAGCCAGTACGCTTGCCACACTACGTGACTGATTAAAGACTTACCACCGCGTGTTCCACAGACTACTGTCACCATGGCCCCACTCCATCCTGACACCACCACCTCGTCCCCACTCAACGTGTCCACAGGCGTGGACTCCACCAACCACAGGTATCCATCACCCGTCCCAACCGAACCCGAAGACCCAGACCCGGAATACATATCCAACCAACTTGCAAAGCAAAACATCAAAGTTCGGGATTATGCAATGTATCCTCCCTACACTACGGCCTCGTCACTGCCTACCACGACACCAGCGCCATCCTCTACACACCCCACTCCAAACGCTGACTCAAACATAAATACCAACAACAACTCAAACCCAAACGCTCAAATACCCCTCACACCAGAACTCTTTGACCCCTACAAAGCACTTGGCGAATTCGAGTACCGACTCCGCCAAAACCCACGCACACTTCCCATCCCCGGAAAAACTCTCCGGAGATTGATTGAAATCGGATGGATAAGCATGGACGAAGTCGCCAAACGCTGCAGTGCTGATGATATCAAAAATCTCGAAGAGTTTGATGAGAGGAATAGAGTGAGGGCGGTTAGGTTGGTTGGGGTTGCTCAGGCGCGTGTGAGGGATTTAGGTTTGGATTATCTCGAGGCTGTAGGTGGGGGTGGGGGTGTAGGTGTGGGCGCGGGTGGTAATGATAGTGGTGTGGGCATGATAGAGGGGTGGGGATTCAATCCTGACGGATCGTATCCTTATCTTACGCTCAGGTACACTCACGTACCTGCATACAAGGAACGTGATGAACTCGTGCATGGTGTACGACCGTTCTTCCTTACTGTGGATCGTGTGGTGCGGATGGCGATGGCTATGGAACGGGAGAGGGAGAGGGATAGGCTGGAAGCGGAGGAGGCGTTGCGGAAAAGACGGGAGGATGAATTGGAGAAGGAGAAGGAGATGGAGGATGCGGAGAGGGTTGAGAAGGAGATGAAGCAGGAAAGGGAGAGAGAGGAGAGAGAGAGGGAAAGAGAGGAAGCGAGGAAGAGTGTTGGTGCTTGGGTTGCTGCTACTGGGAATGTTAGTGCCGGTGCCAATCCCAGCGCTGGAACTATTAGAATTCCACCTCGTTCGCAACCGGAAGTTGACACTGTGGCGACGTCGAAGAAGAGATCACCGCACCAGGCTTGGGCAAATGATGATGGTGTATGCGAGAATGACGAAGAAGATGGGGATACTGAAGCGAAGCGATTGAGATTGGCAAGATCACAATCGGAGACTTGGTATGAACAAGAACGGCGGTTACGACAAGAACAACAAACCGAATCAACGTCTTCTCCCCAATCTCAATCGCCCTTCGAATTCCAACCGCAATCCCAGTCTGAGCTCCAGTCCCAATTCCAACCTCGCTCACACTCTCAATCACCGCGCAAATTCCCACCTACACACTCCCGTTCCCAATCGCAACCCACAAACTTTATTCCCCCAGAGAAGCAATACCCAGCTCCGCTTTCGGCGTACGATCCACAGTTATATCCGGACGCGGCGAGTGTGATTGAGAGTCAGAGTCAGTCTCAGGGGGGACACCCGGGGTATTATCGTGAAGACACGCCTTCGGGTTCCGAATCGGGTTCTCAGCAACACAGTGAGGAGGGTGGGCAAGGTGGAGGTAGTAGTAGTAATAGCACTTCTGGTGTTGGACGTGGAATTGGTTTGGGTGCAAATGGGGAGGTTTTGGAAGAGGAGGAAGATCCGAGGCCGAATGCACTTAAGAGGAGTCCGAAGAACGGTGTGAAGAAGGGGTTGACTAGGGGGAGGACATTGGTTCAGATTTGTTGAGCCGCGGTCGCTGTGGGTGGTTATGTGTAGATTTTTTTCTTTGTCAAACCTCGGCTCGATCTTCTTTTTTTTTGGTTGGTCCTCACCCCTTCTCTCACCCTCTGGACGATGGGACGCTGTACACTTCTTTGTTGTATGATTTTGAGGAGGAATGTATATAATGTGGCACTATCGGCTCTAAAGCAACCATCACGTTGGGCGTGAGATCAGGTGATACTTACCTGAAATTATCTGCTGCGACTGCAGCACTGATTGGCGGTATAATCTCCTGATAGTTGTGGTTCTAATCTCCCGTAGTCAAACACATAGTGTGAAAGACATGATTCGGTAACTTACACGTTATAGCTAAAGCTTGTGAACCTTAACCGGTATCTAATGGGTCCCTACGGCTTCACCACGACCAGCATAGCAAGCTCATCCCACTTCCCAGCGCGATTGCGACGTCCTTTTGTTTTTCTCAAGCTCTTCTTTGGAGGCTGTCCTTTCATTACGCCAGTAGTCGAAACTCTCCCACCAGAGACGTTTTCCCTTATCTTCCGGCACGCGACTGCACCACCACCCTGTCCCTCTTTGGCGACGAGTCACTTCCCCTGAATACGAATCTGGGTAACTTGTACTGTAAAAGTTCCCGAGCCATCTTCGAAGAACCGCGTAGCTGGGATTCTGCAAGATTGCTTTGAGGACGTGAAGGGACTGACATTTCATTTGGAATTGTCCTTCACCCGCTGCGATCCCGGGGAAAGCGGTTCTCTGAGAAGGTAAAAGACTTTCCACATCCATCAGTTCTCCCCGGTTTATTGAAGTCTCGGTCTGGAGATGGTGTTAGAATCTCAGTCAAGACTCAGAGAAATGCCGGGGACGCGATTCTCCGGCAGAACCCAGAGGGGGAGCTGGTGGACTATTTGGCAAGTTAGGAGCTTAAATAATGTGGTTCGTTTCCTTGGGATTAAAAAGGTTTGGACTCGATATAGGACTTGCGTTTTGAGGTAGATCATTGTAGCCGTCCGGGAGGTGCAGAATTCGAACGTCAACTGTCCATCCGATAACCAAATCCAAAAAATCGCACCCCTTGAGTTATTAACTATTAGACTATTAAGATTTTCTTTCAAGCCCATGAACTGTAGCCGAAATCTGGTGCAGTCAACACCGATGGTGTGTCCCCACGGTTATACATTCATAAGTAGCTCATGGGGTGATAGAGTTTGTTCCAATTTTCTGCTTTCTCTGATTCCTACACAGGCAACCCCGGGACTGCTATCGTGCCCCGGTTGTAGTAGCTAGTCCATTGCAATTAAAAAATTAAAAATCAAAAAACAGGCATTCCCAAAGTTTTCAGATTAGATCTCGCGGCAACCCCCTGGGGACGCATCGGACACTAGAGAATCATACCCAAGAGTCATTGTTTATGAAGCATAACTCTCAGTGCTAAGCACAGCCGACGTATGGTACCTGGCCGCTGGCCATTGGCATTTTTCCTCCTGCCTTGCTAGCCCGTCTTTACACAAGCATGTGGGACTCAATCGACTAGGAGGGACACTCATTCTGGGACCTAGACTCTGGACTGGCTTGTGAATGACTAGCCCAAATTGCCGCTTGTGCCGTCATCATCGGACTGGGTCTCATTTTCTCCATAGAGCTTAAAGAATTCACATTGCGCACTGCACACTGATGCATTGGACCAGCGACTGGGACCTGCAGACTTGGCAGTTCAACCTCTCAATTCTGATGGGATGATGGATTTACTCACACGAACGGCACGAAGCATATATATGGCTGCTTGGGTCATGGCGCTTGCATATACGGTGATGAACACGGGCTGTAGAGTCCACACCGAGAGAGGCTGGTCCAGGACGTATTCCAGGAAGTTGGCATACCTTGTCGATGGGAACAACCGCAGACCGGCGACCGTAATCAATGTCGGTTCTATATTTCGCGGAATCCTCACTTTCATTGCAATGGAGATTGCCGTACCCAAACAGGTCTGTCTATTAGTATGCACTGCTTACCATTCCGGACTCATCGCACCTTCATCCTTAGGTTGGTTTTGGAAGCAGTAAGTCTTCGCTGTCAGAAGTACCTACAACCTTCTGACAATATCTTAGGCTGGTTGTACACTATCTGGTCGATCCTCATGGCGTTGAGTGGTATTATGATTATCATAGTTTCATTGAAAGGCGAAGGAGGGCGTAAATGTGTGGAACAGCACGAAGTGCACCCAAATAATGGTAATTAGAGAGTCAACTCGCCTTGGTTCCTTCTGCACGACAACCTTTACATTATACATATCGCTATTGTGTCCAGAGCACTGGCCATCACTGTATATCATTTTTGTAGCACTTCCATTAGGTGTAGTAAGTCCTTGCAACCATACCAGTAGATCATCTAACTAACAATAGCAAGAATCAACTCACTTGAATACCACCTCCAAAACCACCTTGCCGTCCACATCCTTCCACAAAGTGCACCCAGGCAACTGTATATCGATCGAACCCTTCGCATCATGATGCTTTCCTAATCACCTTCGTACCTTACGAGGCCACAGTCCCCTGTCTGGGCCCATGTCCCTGATGCAATCACGCCATGGGTGACCTTGACTCTGAAGGTTTTTGTGTGTTCATGATGGTGGTGGTAGAGGTTCAACACCGCTGTCCTGTATCTCTGATACATGTATGACGAGTCTGCAACCTCTTTAAACAGCCAAAGAGTCTGTGTACGCACAGGTTTGCTGCTATCACAACCCTCCTCCTACTCATTTACAGTATGGCCCAGATGCTACCTTGCCGACGCCATCTTGAAACTAGGCGAAGCAAAAACCATTTAGCGTATAGTCAACCATGGCTGCTCATTCTCATTGTGTACTTGACTGCTCCAGTACATACAACGGCATCTCGGAATCCACTCGGCCAGGTTCATCAAATATGTACTATACTGAGCCAGACTTGAGTGGATCGGCGGATTCGTTGTGGGCGGATTCATCAAGTATATCAAGGATTTTGTTTGTGTCATAAGCCTAGAGGGATGTGAGGATTAGATGAACGAGATGACGATTACAGTTAGTGGTTTTAAGTGCTGAGGGGTTTCATGTCAAGCCGTCTCGTCACTAAGACTACGACGAATCATACACCCTGCGTGTGGGATCGGGGTAATAATTCGATTAAAGACACATTTCATAACACATGTACAAAATAAAGAAATAAATAGTGAGCTTCGGGGCTCATTAACAATACCTTCTTGGTCTTCAGCACGTGTGATCCAATCAACTGTTACGGGGGACCCTTCAACGTGTGCCTCTACACAAATGGTCGGCACAGGACCGAAATATGACGGGAGCATGCTAACGCTCGCTTTGTAAGAGTGTGCGATGAAACCAGTGGAGAACATACATCCAACGCATCCAACATGGTCAGCAAGGATTGTTGAAGACCGGATGGTTGGGTCGTTACAAGAAGCTGAGGGGGTTGAATAATCAACTGCTTAGGCTGGGTATGAACGTTCTTCTCGAGCATCCTCGAAACATCAGCAAAATGGTGAGCGGTTGTGCATTTGTAATCATCATAAGTACAGGTCAGTTCCTGGGCAGTTGCGAGGATTACGCGATATGGGTCATTCCGTTGATTGAGCCTGGAGGAGATGAATGCAACACTGAGTCGTTCGTTGTGGTCCTCGGCGACTGTCTGCACTACCGAGGACTTGCCGACACCAGCGGGCCGGAAAACCAAATCATTCTCTGTTGGCGATTGCAGTTGGATAGCTAGGACGCGGCACCGCTCCCGTAAACTTTGGCATGTGTGGGTTTGGCATTTGGGGGTGGGTATCTCGCTGGGAAGTCGAACTCACTATCCGGTATCCTCTTCGTACTAAGGAGTTGGATCACCACAATACATCCGATCGGCAATTGTGGCGTGACTAATGACAAACGTACCTGTGCTGCCGGAATTGATAACTTGGATCATCTGCTCCACCCTAACGAGGTTTTGAAATAGCAGGTGGTGAGCATTGTGAAAGAAGGTGAGGGCTGAGGGAGCAGTTTGAGATTGCAAACTCGGGGCACCATTGTGCAGGCATTGTCAGGGTTGTTGGTGCTTGTGGTCCAGGGGTGCTTGTAGTGGGTGTTGTTTGAGTTACTAGATCGGGGAAGTGTTTCCTGATTCCCTTTTTCTGGCGAGGTTTTGTGCCTCTTGCCATTGGATACGAACCCGATAGTTTTAAGAAGGGGAACGTCAAGGCTAAGGATGTTAGGACGTGGTCACCAATGCGAAAGAAACTGAAGGAACCCGACTCATCATGAATGCTTGCATCCCTGTGTGTGTGCAAAATGCTTCCTGCCCTCAAAGCTATATCTCCACCCTGCCAACTTTTCCAAACACAATGTCTTCATTCTGTGTATTAATGCACATCATTTAGGTTGACCAGAACCCATGTGGAGGTACCTACATGGCTGCATGGGAAATTTATTAAATTGGCAAATTTAATGTACACTGGTGCAGATTACTTTCTCCAGCTTCTACCGTGATCATGTAGTCGGCTCCGCCATTCGTTGGTGTACTATTGAGGTCAACGACACCACCGGGCCCTCACACCCAGCAAGCCTACTCGCTCTACACCCATACAATGTATGTTTTTCTTGACATCCAGTCGTATCCAAGAACACTCCTACTACTAGATATTCTTGTCATACTTTTCAGGAGCTCAGAGGCCACATTTAGTATGAATACGATCCACTCTATGATGCAGTCATGACCCTACCTCCGTTCGGCTTCTATCCAGGATAACATTGGTCAAGGTGAGTGCATCATATGAACCATCAAGGTCCAAAAAGCTTCAAATTCATAGCCCACCCGATCATCCGCCTTTCCATCTAAAGAATTGGTCGAAATATTGATATCAGTTGCGCGCTCAATACAGGCAACACGCTGGAGGTGCCATACCAGTGATAGGTGACACTCCTCTAGCTCAGAAGGTTCGAGAACCAATGAAGTGTTTATTGACTTGGTAACATGCATGATACGAGTACGCTAACCCTCTACGAACAGTTATCCGAAAACATTTTCCATGTCTTCGAGGTTTGCCTACGTACCCCATGAACCTCAATCAAATCGTATACGGAAATGCAGAGCACATGTAGCAATGACATACCAATTTCTTAAACCTTCACTTTCAAACCCTTTTCATTCTTCCCCAACCCCTCGGCATCACTAACACCATCCCATCTCCTACATCGGCACCCTCGCGTGACCCTGTACTCATAAGATTGCCCCTAGTACACTACACGGATGATGAGCGTCACACGTCCGCTGACTTGGACGACTTTACAACAGCGGCGAAGGTGTTTCAACTCAAGATTATCTTTTTCCATAAGTCCACGAGCGGAGGTCTTTATGATGGAGTCTTGCTTATGGCTTTCACAACTGAGCGTGTCATTCATGACTACCCTAAGGGGTCGAGACCTCAAGTGGGACTGCATTCGTCTGAGAAACCATTTCGGGGACCAGTTGGGCATCCAGTGTGGATAGTTGACTAGGGATGCGCCAGTGCCTACCCGAGCGTATCACGCTAAAATGACAGATGTCGGGTCGTGAGCCGCAGCCACATCCTTACCTCAGCAATCTTTGACCTTGGCTTATGTCCTCTTCTCCGCTCAGAGCTCGCTCAGAGCATTTCACCTCACTGCTCCAAGGACTGCATGCCGCGAAGTCGCCCGTAATGTTGACTTCATTGATAAACGTCGACCTAAAATAGAATGAAGCAACAGGGAACTTGACATATCACATACCTACTTATTCCCACTCGCGTAGCAAGACATCTCTGAGAAATCTGTGATATCACTGGAGTCTTTGCCCCGCTGCATTTTAATGCATTCCAAGCTGAAGGAACCGCCTCGCTACGCGCATGACAGGATATAGATGTGTATCATTTACACAGACCCACTGCTGGACGCAAGGTTCGGACTCCATGGGCTTGGGTGGAGTGGATATTTCCTCTTTGTCGATTGCGGCCCCGACCTTGTTCAGATGTGGCTTGGTGCCCCTGATGTGATACGTTATTATAAGTCAAGTGAATGCAGGGACACCGGAGCAGAGTTCGCCCACTATCACTTATTAAACTTCTAACGACACGGGTTATCATTTAGCTATGGCCTTAGGTCCGAGCAAGGATGCCGACTCCCCAAAGAACAACAATCTGAAGTGAGTGCTTTCCCAACAGTGCCGCAAACACACGGTGAACTCCCAAACAACAGGACAGGCCCACCTGTACGTTGCACCATCTAGGAATGCATTGGTTTGTCGGCTCACTCATACCTTGTAGCTCGTCGGCATCATTCTCAATTGGTGGCTATTTGGCATCCTGATCATGCAATACTGTTAGTTATTCGTTACACGTTCTGCAGCTCGCTCACAGAATCACGCCATTGATCTAGTTATGTACTGGAATTGCTCTGCCAACAACTTGAGGGATAGCAAAGTCCTAAAGGTTACGGGTACGTCCCACAGTGACAGTTTCTTACGCTTCTTACCGGGGTGTCTAGTCCACTTTCTATTCATACTCGATACTGTCCAGACCGTAATGACTATGGCAGACGCCTTCCATTGGTTTGTCTACAACTTCGGCAACTACGAAGAGATGCTCGACTTTGGCATGGCGAGCATTGACTCGCCGTTCATGGACGGCCTTATTGCCCTTATTGTTCACTTCGTCTACTGTTGGCGAGTATGGGTTCTAAGTAAATGGAGGGTGTTCCCAGCCATTATTGCTTGTGTACGCCGGCCCCAAAAGTCTACGGGTATGATTTGATCTGATCTGTGCTCTTAGCTTGCCCTTGTTGGCGGCGTTAACGGAATGCTGGTCGGCATATATGTAGGTTTCCAGCTTTTCATAAAGTGAGCATATCACAAATCCCATGACCTAGGATCGAACAGTTAAGAGCATCACAGATTATGCGCCGGGATTCTATGTACCAGTTATGGTCAGTGACTCTCATTTTCCATTCACACAATCACACCTTGAAAAACCTTCGCCTGTAGCTCTGGTTCTGGGCAAGTGCTGTTACTGATATCCTCATCGCGGGGTCCATGACATATCTGGTCGGCCATCGTTATACAGGTTGCCTACAGCAGTCGCACACTTACCACTTCTATTTTCAGCTGGCAAGGTTTAGACGTCAATGTGTCAGTCGGACTATCACGGCGATCATGCAACGCCTCCTTATCCTCACCCTTGAGGCCAACGTCTTAACAGGTATGCCTTGCCTCTATTTCTAGGTCTAGGCGAAGACTCGTTACGGCTGTGAATTACAGCTGCTGTCGCAATGACAACCGTCATCATGTTTGTGATCAAACCAACTGGACCTCCCGTGAGTATGATCTATTGTTCTTAGCGCCCGGGACTGACAGGACCACAGTTCACTAACCTTCACTTGACTGGGTAAGCTGTTCCCAGTTCGCTCCATCAGTCTCCTGTTGACTACTGTATGCAGTGGTTACATTCTTGGGAAATTGTTTGTAGTCCGTCAAATGCTTCGAAGCTGATCTGCTCACTCTACTACAGATATAGCAATTGTTTTATGGTCTTGCTTAATCAAAGGTTCTACTATGAGAATACACCACGGGGGGAGACGGGAATAGAAGAGCTGGGAACTCTAGGCACACATAGTCCAGATCGCGATGTGGGTTCGGGAGCCACCACCCTCGGCGTTATTGACACGCAGATATACTCAACTCCAGGCTCTGCTGGTGAGATCTTTGTTGCACAGTTCCCACAAGTACCGGCACAGATTGAACTCAAATGTAAGGCGAGTGATGACGCTACATTTGACCAAGTCAAATTGGGGGTTTTGAAGGTGATCCATGCGAGGCGGTGTAACCTTCAGGGCTTCGTGGGCTTCATAATGCACATATCCTCCCCTCTGCTTTGGGAACACGAGCTTTACATAGATGGGATCAGCCGTATGGTCCTTCGTATCTATATTATTATTACGGGTAGATCAGGTACATTACAAGTCCTACTATTTCTCCTTACGACCCGAGCCGATGTATTGTGGGTATGGCAATGTTCCCGTCCGTCCACTTTACTCCTGAAACACATAATAAACAGACTATATTAGTGCAAGAGGCCGACACATCGTGCCATGCTCTTCCGAAACTCTGCGTAATCGGGGATTCAAAGGGGCTCATGCTCCAATGTTTATGATTTCAAAGGAACCAGGGTTGGATCAGGAACGAATGTTTTCCAATGCCTTGAGTTACGGAGACCTGTTATGACGGATTCCGTAAGTTTGAGAAGTAGGATATGAAGTTGGAAGGACCTCTGGAGCTGTTAAAAAAGCTGAGAGGGACCAATTTATAAAATCAGCTTGGGGTGAGCATCCGCCTTTTTCCACCGTAAAAAGTGCGGGGAAACTTATCCATATCCACTACACTCCGTGAGGGCCACGAGATTTCAACTTCCGTATTTATGCCCTCCTATCTGACAGCTTCTCACAAACCCGCCCAAGAATCTGCCCAACCATTCTCTGAGAATCGAGGTGAAATACGTATCGAGAACAGCATGTCGAGAACGCCCCATAAAATATGCCAAGGTGGAAATTGATGGACCGTGGACGTGTGCCTCGCCATATCACAACACCGGGTGCTGTGTATGTGTATAAGGACGGTGGCAGCCTTTGTCCCATCGTTACGGTGTGGGTTTACGCCACAGCGTCATAGGACTGGGTCAGAGATCACGAAGTCTATGCCAACAGCGATATCGTCTCATTTCAGTTACCAGTGGCTAGAGATGGCCAAGTGCGAATCTTTGTTCCCTGTGTTCTTTTCCGTCCAAGGATAACTCGACTAACTCTATACATCGCAGGGCTTCTCCAGGACTGCTTATCCGGGTGACAACGCCTGGGCTTTCCTGACACATGGACACCCATAGGCGTCCAAGGAAATGCTCTGCTGTCAGAGGCACTCAAGACCTTGATTATCACCCTGGGAAATATCGATGTACACCTCTACACAAACCATAGGTAGTTTTGACTCTATTGAAAATAAGTATCAATCTAAAACTCGTAACAGGATCAATATAAACTTGCCATCTTAAATCCCTGCCTGCTCCCAATCACGTAGGAAGACATCTCTTGGTTTATATACGCTGCTGTATGCCGGTACTTACCGCCATCAAGGAACCGCTTGCTATACGAGTCGCGAAACGTCAATCTGTATCATTATGTGCAGATGGTGGGGTGTGACATCCAGTTCTTCAAAAGGGGATGGTACAGCTCTAATGGATAAAGTTCATTGCTAAGTCACCTCTTTGACACCGGATATCTTGTGCTGCTGTTTTGAAGAGCCCGTCCAGAGCGCGGGGCCCTGGGTGTCACTGGTGGTTTTTCCCTTATGTTCACATCTTGCGAGTAGGTCAGAATGAGTTCGCTTCAGCTTTGCGTGTTTTCGTCAACGGATTCGCAAACTTGGACGCTGTCAGTATCATTCCAGCATTCCAGATCTCTGTTCTTGGCTCGCTCCAGTTTAATGAAACACCTGGTTAACTTCAACACCTCTCGGAACAGAATTCCATTGGAGGCCCTTCAAGGATTGTTGGAAGGACGAGTCGAGACTCTGAGGAAAGAATAGACATAAAAACCGTGGTGCTGGAGCAATTGGATTTTCTGGAATCATCCTCGCCCTTGGGACTAAACTACTCGATGAATCCGATTAAACATGCCCGAATTTTACGACCTCACTCCAACGTGATATACAAATGTTTCCTCGTCAGCACCGCCCTCGACTCAGGCACGAGCACAATCGTCTGTGTATCATCGATCACGATCGCAGGACCCACAACCTCATCCCCCACATTCAACCGATCCAACAGAAACACCGGTGTATCGTCCACTCTGCCGATCTTGTCGAAGTACACGCTGTAGCGTGAGTCAGCTTGGGTGGGCGAGATGTGGTTGATCTGGTTGTTCGATTGCAGCTCGGCGACTTCGGCGTAAACAGATTTGCCAAGGCTGTCGAAGGTTTTGCCTATTCCCCGCACCTGGAGGAGTGAGGAACTAGGTAAGCAAAGGATCGTATTGAGGTATAGGAAGGACGCACCTTGATATCATCCACGATGATACTCTTCGTTTCCAACAAGAACCCAAACTCGGCTTTGTACACCCTGTTAAACGCGGCTTCGAAATCCTCGTTTCCGTCCCCATCTTTTTCAGTGGGCACCACCATGAGTGCCGTGTCCGTGCCTAGAACGCTCTTTGAATCTGAATTTCGGGATCAGGAAATGGTGAATGCGCACCCTCGAACCTCATATTCAACATTCTTTCAATATGGATCCTCCTATCCTCAAAGCCTTGGCGCTGAAGCTCTGCCCGGACATCGTTGGTCATCTTATCCAATCTCGCTAGCAGACCTGGCCGGTTTTGTGGAGTATAGAAAGTTGAGGAAGGTTCTTGGACTTCGTATGCACTGTAAAATCAGACCAGCCTCAGCTTCACGGTCTCGAGGGTAAAGCCAGGAACACACCGATCAGCAAGCGCGAGGCCATAAGCGGATAGGATGGAACTATATCTGTGGATCAAGATTGTCTTGATACCCAACAAACTCGCAATTTCGCAAGCATGCTGGCCACCCGCACCGCCAAAACTCGCTAGTCTGGAAAACATCGCTCAGGATAGCAGAAGATGATAGGGTCGAGGGGGTACGTACATATGTTTGGATGTTGCATGTCCCCTCGCCTCTGTCAACGCCCGTATTGGCCTACACATGGTCTCATTTGCGACCTTAATGAACCTACACCATATGACGTAGTAGTGAAAATTGTCGGTTAGCGCGTAATATCACAACCGTACGGAAGATTCAACGTTTCCTGAAAGAGACGAACTTACCCGTACACAATCTCATCCAAACTCAACTTCTTCTCATGGCTCGCATTAATTTCCTCCGCGATCTTCTCAAACAATACCCTTGATGCATCTACGTCTAATGGTTCCTTCTCTGACTTGCCAAAAATCTTGGGGAAGTAGTCTGGTATAAGACGGCCGAGCATCAGGTTCGCGTCAGTCACCGCCAGAGGACCGCCTTTCCTGTAACACATAGCGCAAGATGTTGTCAGTATACCGACATAATATAGCATATTACTGAGTGGTGATAGGAAAAGAGGACTCACCGGTAGCATGCCGGCCCAGGCTGCGCGCCCGCACTCTCAGGACCAGCGAGGAACAGCCCATTGCGGAAGGTCAGGCAGGACCCACCACCTGCAGCGACGGTATTGATGTCAAGCTGTGGAGACTGGATCGTCACACCTGCTGTCGTCGTTTCATAAACAACCTCATATCGCCCATCAAACCGTGACACGTCGGTCGATGTGCCACCCACATCCAACCTACACAAGCCCACCTAAGTACCCGGAAATGGATGCGGATGTGGTGATGGACGTACCCAATGATTGGTTTCTTCTCCTTCTCATCCCAACTTGTCAATGCATACCCAACCACGCCACCCGCAGGCCCACTCAAAATACTCTTCAACCCCGAAAACCTATCTAGATCCACAAGCCCACCATCACTGCCCATGAACTCCACCCTCGGGCTACGCACCCTCCCGTCCCTCAGCTTCTCATCGAAGCCGCTAAAGAATCCGTCCAAGTATTCTCTGAGAATCGGTGTGAGGTACGCGTCGGCTGTGGACGACACGCCTCGAGGCACCATTTTGATCATAGGTAACAACTGTGAGGATTCGGACACCTGTGTAAATCCGATGGAACGTGCCAGAGACCCAATGAGAGTTTCGTGGTGTGGGTAAGTGTAACTGTGCACGAGGACAATTGCGAGGGAGCGATAACCCTCTGCATACAGTTGTCTCAAGTCTTTCTCTATCGCTTCGGGGTCTGCATATCGACCACTATCAAATACTGAATATCGGATAAAAGAGGGTCAACGCACCGGGTTTCTTCAAAATCCTCACAGCTTCCCCACTAATACCCCTAACAATCTCTCCCGGCCCCTCAGCGTCACCGACACCATCCCATCCCTTACCTCTATACCCTCTTACAACTTTCCCATCCTCATCGAACTGCACCGCGTGTTCTTCCGCTTTGGGATCAGAAGTGTACCCAACGAGCGTTACGCGTTCATCGACTTCGACAACCTTGGAGTAAAGCGGTGAAGGACGCCGGATGTTCAAGTCAAAGATCTTAGGGCGGGATTGGTTTCCTATGAGCAAGAGATCTTTAAACCCTTTCGTTATGAGGAGCGCGTGTTTGTGGCCTTTGCGTTCGAGTAGGGCATTCGTAGCTACTGTTGTTGAGAGCCGGATGTAGTCTGTGTTATGCCCAAAAGAATAATACAGTTGATGGAGGTTGCAGAATGAATGACAATTTGACGGCCAGGAGTGTGTGCAGGGATAAATAGACAAACACCGTCAGTCCAAAGGTCATAAGTTAAGACCTGGTGAACATACCAATCTTATCAGTCTTGAGGATGCTCCCTCTGGGTATCTTCTCCCCCGTCACGATCTCCAAAACCCGCCGGATACCTTCAGTTGGCGCATCTTGATAATTCGCGGTGTCCTGGGACACTAAGCCACCAGCGCATCAGTCTCATTAAAACCACCCGACGCGCTGTGAAGCCGACCAGATTATAAACTTACGCAGTTTAACGATAAGGTCCTTTCGTTCGCCTGGATTCTCTGGATCGGGGTGGGACCTACAAGCGCCGAAATATCAAAGAGAAAAGATAGGCGCCCCCGATCTTGATGAGGTCCAACGAATGAAAACAAGATAGACCAGATAAACGCACGCATGGACATCACAAAATGTGCCTCCCCTATCTGCACATATGCGGATTGAGCGGTCGGGCACCTCTTTAGCGGTCATCTTCAGAGTAGAGCACGCGGGATGTTGGATATGTTGGACAACGGGCAGCGATGCGTGTTGGGAGCTTAGGAGATCCGTTGACTAGTTGTAAACGCCTTTTATCTCACATGGCATTTTCGGAAGGCGTACGGAATTGCCGGCTGACTGGAATATAGGCTTTGATCAAGGATATGAATAATACCGGGTCTTGCCATAATACAGACGGATACAAACCGGTGACAATTGGATGCGGATGGGGGCAGACAGTAGTGGCGAGTAATGGGGAATGGTGTAGCAAAAGAGTCCATGGAGGTTCCTCTTCAAAGCTACTCTAACATTGTCTGATGACTACATAGACATCACAAAGCTAATCGATCGTATAGAATACGAGCACAGGAGGGAGCATAGGATCTTACAGTTTCTGCGACTGGTCTTCTGACGGTAACTCAACGATTTGGGAGAATCCAGGATAAGGTGGCAGGTTTAATTCAAATTTTTCTTCCATTTTCCTAGGACACACATTCATCAAGTTCGACCTTGAATAGCAAGCACATGACGGAAATACATACTTAGTCACAAACCTTCCCCCAAGGAAGTGTCTACCCTTGAAATCTTTGACACCTAATTTGGGAGCAGTCAGACTGACTAACACGTCTGGTTCCAGGCCAATTCCGAGGTCATTGCCCTTCTCTACGTTCCAACCACTTGGGATATCAACCGACACAATCGGGAGTTTGGATTGTTTGAGTAGCGGCAGCACGGCATCAAAAGGCGATCGGACAGGCGGTTGGAATGAAAAACCGAAGATAGCGTCAAGAATGACGTCTGATTGAGATAAAAAATTATTGAGAGGCTCCAGGTCTGTCGGAGGAGAAGGCGTAAGGATGGGAATTTCCATATTCTTGCACTGGGTTTCTAGACGCTATCGTAGGTGTATGAGGATCGATGTGGGTTGAGACGGGGAGGGAAATGCTTGCCTTATAAATTTCCTTCGATCCTGGCTATACGCGTTTTCAGTCAGCATCCACGAAGGCTTGTGTGCATAGCAGACCGTACCTTGGGTAGATAGATAGCCGGTTTGTAACCAAACATGCCTTGAAGCAACCATCAGACCATCTGCATGATTCAATATAAGTGACCCGCACCCAGATGTCTAGCAGCAACCAAACCATCGCCTCCTAAATAGGTCGTACAAACGGCGTAATCATAGAAATTTTGCGGAACAGATATTGGTAAGTACCTTGATTTCCTGGGCCGCAGCAAACGAGAACACGGGGGTATTTTTCTCTGCCGTAGACGGTTGCAAGCGTCTGAGCACAGGCCAACCCCGCCAGCTCCATCAACTAGAGTCGTGTGCGAGAAACGCAAATCCACAGTGAGTACATGAATTCAACAGACACCATATCGATTTGTTCACCTGGTCAATACTGAAAGCGCCCGAAGCATTCATGAGCTCCTCGTCTATCTAAAATATTGGAGTGCGTTAGCGCAGCTTCATATCAAGAGCTAACATACTTCCACCTGTTGTGCAAGGCGCGCCGTGAGATATCGCATAGCCATAACGGAGATGGTGAAGGTTGAGAACACCAGACATACCAGCCAGACATGACTAGCATGACTCTTGGCAGTGTGACGTCATCCGATTCTACATATGGTAACTTGGGCAAGATACTCCGGAGCTCTGGGAAGTTAACCACACAAAAGCCACTGAGTTCTATGCATTTACGCTCTCCGCTTATCAAGTTTGTATTCTTTGGCTCTCACTGGTCATTATATATTCACTATGATGCCATCATTCATAGCATTATAAAGGGAGCTAGGCCAGCACGCCCAGTCCCACTGATCCTGCGGCGAAGATGTTATCTGGTCCATTTTACAAGAATGCTGGAGGGCCAATGCAACTGATCAACCAGTTATACACGAAGTAGTGCAGAGATTGCGGGAATCCCAAGCATGAGTCTTTTGGGTAGAAATACTCGATTCATTGTATCCTGGCCTTGCGATCTTGAAGTTTAGGTCTGGCTCGAATGGATTTTAAAGTGGGTTTGAACCCAATCGGTAAGTGAACAGCCCCGAACCTAGCTATGTGAATCAAGGAAATGCGTGATGAATTGTTTCGAATCGTCAACATGGACATTCATTTCCGCCCGCGTTACGTTCAGCTCACTATGCTCTGGAGTCTCTCCATGTATTGGCATCCAGTCACACCCGTCCTGATGTTAAAGGCAACCCGTCGAGCGATATTTATTCAATTATGGTCGACACTAATCAGTAAGTAAATAATAAACCAAGCAAAAGCTAGTTATCCAAAAACACAAGCTCATTAAGTATAAGTATAACAGTGTCGCGAAGATGAAGTGCGAGAGTATTAGGACCACATGGGTGAAGCGAATGAGACAGGAGTCCCCAATTACCAAAGGTGCCAATTTCACAGGGAAAAAAGCGAGGGAAACAAAGACAGTAACGGGCCAAAAGGAGACAAAGGAATGACGAAAGGGAAAAAGAAGGGATTAATTTAATAGCCTAATAACCGTGTACTCAACCTTCAGTGCAAAAATCACTCACGGTAACGGGGGAAGTAGCTGTAAAAGTCACTTCCGCCACTCAGCCCCAGACAAAAACACGACACGTTCCAGGTCTGGACAATGCTTCGTCCATTGGCGTATGTATGCCTGTTCCGGCGGCGACAACACCTTTTTAGCTGGATCGCTATCTTTGGTTTTAGCTGAGGCTGTGATGTCAGTGAAGACGCTAGGCGTAGGTGTGAGTGGAAGGGAGGAATTCGTCGGCGAGGCACCGGGTGTCGTTACTAGTGGTGGTATTGTAGAAGATGTTGCGAAGAGGTTCGGCAATGACGGTGTGGTGCTCTGGGTGTATGAGAGTTGAAGGACGCGAAGGTATGGGTAACGAGGTATTGCTGAGCTTATCATCTTATGCAAAGCCTGAATCGAGCTAAGCACAAAAAAACAAACATGAAAAATCCAACACACACCTCATCGGACCCAGGTCCACCTGCAACGAAACTCACATCCAACTGCACTAACCCCTGCCACTCGCCTTCACCAAATCGATATCCCTTCCCCAATCCTCGCTCTTCCTCCTTTTCCTTCTTTTTCTCCTTCTGCATGTCCAACTCGCACGCATTCCCACCCAAGGCACTCCCCGCTGCCCCAAGCACTTTTTCCACTGTTCTCCGATCTACACTTTCACAGAACCTCAGACCTAAACTCCTCGTTATGCCTACGAGTCGGTTAACGATCGCCGCTGGGCGAAGACCTGAATATAAAGTTGAACTGATGTTGAGGGTGACAGTTGTCAGTGGTCGTGTCCGCGGGCGGCTGCTGTATGTGTCGTGAGGCGAAATGGAGGGGGGAAAGGATAAAGCGGTGATGAGTGACGGTGGGCCTTGTAGGGTTGTCAGGTTCGGTAGAAGCGTTGGAGAGGTCAAGGGAGAGGTTTGATACTGAGTGTGTGTAGGTATACGAGTGTTAACACTGACAACGTGCGGGATGATAGGAGTGCGGTTGTAAGGGGTCGTTGTAGTGGTCGCTTGAGGTAGTCTATTGATCGATGATGATGAATCTGAGGTTGGGAAGGGGATTTGCGAATTTGGAGGGGGCAAATATGAGCGCGCGGATTCGTGCGATCCTGAAGAAGAGACCGAAGACGGAAGTGCTGTAGTAGCATACGAAGGTGAGGATGGTGCTGCGGTTTTCGGTCTTGGAGACAGTTTGGGTGATGGCGCTCGGGGGGCAGGTGATTTGGGATTTGGAGAGGATGCAGAGGGTAACGGGACCAAGAATGGGGCGACGAGGTATTTCTTTCCCTGGCTTTGACCTTGACTCACTATCCCGTTCGATGTCGCTGGCCGGGCCAGGGAAGGGGAAGGTGTCACGTCCGTAGGCGGCTCTTGAGGGAGACCATAGTCGGAATCCTGCGAGAGATTAGGAAAAAGCAGTGTTGTGATATTGGTCTGTCCATCAAGCCATGCGAACAGCTCATTTGCCTCCTCTTGTGAGAGTGAGGAACACATGAAGGTGATGCTCCGCAAACCGAATGCAGTGTGGTACGCAAGGAGGTCGTGATCATATGCCGGGAGTGTTAGGGATGTGAGATTCGACATTCGTTGGAAAGCTAGAGTGAATGTCGCGGTGAGAAGGGTGTTACGATGTTGGGTATCAGGATCATGATTGTCATTCGGGTCGGTCAGAACCGACGTATATGTCGATGTGGACGAGGGTGATACGGCTGAGTATGACGGTGACATTGCCGTGGACGACGCTGTCGTCAAGAAAAACCTCGGCCAGGTCTCGCAAGCAAAACTGCGCACGAGGTCTGTAAAATCGCGTCGGCTCGCCAACAGTGCCACGAATCTCTCCAGCTGCCCCGCACTCAATTCTCCGGGATTGAAGTGCGTATACAAAACGGTCCGACTGGCGTGTAAAAATAGCCGGCAAGTGCGACCGATTTGTGCGACATCGGATTTAGGAAGATGAGTGAAGATGATAGCAATTGTTTCGACCGGGATGCACGAGATTGTTGTTATACTGTGCGCATTCGCGGTTGTAGTGGTAGATAGATGAACTTGAGATCGAGTGTGGGACGACGAATTTCCGCGAGGGGGCCGATTTTTCTTTTTGTCAGAGCCTCTGGAACGGAGGCTGAGGGAACGCAGGATGTTGGGAGTGCTGGTGGCGCGTGCGCGTATGTAGCCAAAAGGTGGGGAATGAGAGTCAGACGAAGTCGGATCGGAATGTTGGGGGTGTTGGGGGTATGACGGGCTAAAGGGAGAAGGTGGCAAGGATCTGTTAGACGATATGGACACAGCGCTGCCTAGCCCACTTGGTCGGCGTATATCATCCTCCTCTGAATTCGCCAGGGAGTACATACTTGAGTTATGCGACTCGGATATATTGGAAATGTTGGCATGGGCGAATTGGAGTGTAGATGGACGTTTTTTTCGCGATGAGAATATGGAAGAGACACGTCGAATGAGTTCCCCTGCGGTGGATGGGCCGGAACGATTGGGAGGAATATTTTCAATTGGGCCCATATTAGGAAGGTTTGGGAGGGGCTTGTCGTAAGGAGCAGATGTTGGAGAAGCAGATTCGCGCTCGAGCTGAGTGAGGCCCATTGAGCGACGGCGGTGGAGAAAGTCCATCGTCGTCATGGATCAAGGCGATCGAGGACCGTCACGATGAAGGAAGGAAGAGCCTTGAGTATGTTTTCTTGTCCAAGTCAGGATCATGGCGACCAAGGAGGCGAGGTAGCAACCCGCACACTATTCAACATTTACGTCACGATGATGGGAACCAATCACCGCATACGGGATCTTTCAGATGAATATAACATCCATCTTAGCTCCACTCTTGAATCTCTGAATGATGGCCTTGCCGAGGACAATCCCAGTGCACAACCCTGGAACAACCTGACCAACAGAGTGTCCAGTTGGTGAGAAAATTTGGAGAGGATGTGAGGCATCAATCCGTTTGTTCTATTTATACCAATACCCAGATGATAACAGAGGTGCCGACCACCACCCCCAACCGTTCCTGCACAAGTGCCCAAGTTTGCGTTTGGGTGTTTGGAGTGGGCATCATTAGGAGCAGCCGAGTAACCGATGTATGAATGCCACGTACACAAGGCACAGTTTGCTTGAATTCCAGGTGTCTTTGGCTTTGGAGCCTACACACCCTGCATTCCCCCGCTCTATACAGAACAATTGATCCTCCCCTTTGCGCATTCTTCGAGTTGCATTGAGTGAATCGCTCGTGCATGTTCTTGATGCCCGGACGTCGTAACGAGATCATCGAGAATCTTTGACTCTTTTCCGAGACACATGCAGCATCTTCAAGCGCTTCGTCGGTTTCGCTATGTGCATATTGCGTCCGATCATCCCAACAACCCTGATAATAACAGCCCGAGGTACATATTTGTTTTCGTCGAATTGTTAGCACCAGTAACCATGGACATATATCCCCTAGCCGAGATAGAGCCTCCCAAGTGATCAAAGTAACAATCATCTGTGCCACGTGCACTGTGCACGACGCGTAAGTCACGTGACTACATTGCAGACACAAATCAGTTGTCCAATTAACAAACTGTGTGTCCTTCCAACATGCGGATAGAAGAACTCATAATCGAAGGTCAAACACTTTACGACCTGTGGTGAATCGATGCTAAATGTGATCTAGGTTTCAAGTCATATCCTCAACGAACGCAAATCAGCGGCTGGGATCCCTCTTTCAACGCAATTACTGGCCTCAATGGTTCTGGCAAATCCAACATTCTCGACGCGATATGCTTCGTCCTCGGTATCACAAATATGTCGGCGGTGCGATTCTTGTTCTCCATTTCAGAAATACGAGCTCTAATCACGCGTTTGCATACAACGCAGATGCGGGCTCAGAATCAACAAGACCTGATCTACAAACGCGGCCAGACAGGCATCACCAAAGCCAGTGTAACAATAGTCTTCGATAACTCTGATAAAAACAACACCCACCCCGCATTCGAGGGTCTACCCCAGATCACCGTCACTCGTCAAGTGCGTCGGCTCATCTTTTACGCCCCCTTCGCCACTCACACGAAAAGGTCATAACAGATTGCACTACCGAACACTTCAAAGTGGCTCCTCAACGGCCATAAAACGACACAACAAAACATTCTCTCGATATTCCAAGCCGTACAACTCAACATCAATAACCCCAACTTCGTCATCATGCAAGGCCGTATCACGAAAGTCCTCAACATGCGCCCCCAAGAGATTTTAGGTATGATTGAAGAAGCCGCTGGGACGAGAATGTTTGAGGAGCGGAAGGACAAAGCGAAGAAGACCATGGGGAAGAAGGAAAAACGCGTGGAAGAGATCAATGAACTCCTTCGAGAAGAAATCGAACCGAAACTCAACAAACTACGGACGGAAAAGAAAAACTTCATTCAATACCAGAAATCCGTTACGGAGCTTGAGAAGATTGGTCGTATACTGCGAGCTTGGGAGTATTCAGAAGCGGAGGGCAGGGTTGAGGAGAAGGAACAGGAGATTCAAGAGGCTGGTGTGCAGAGGAAGCAGTTCGAGGCCGAGATCAAGAAAGCTGGAAAGGAGTGCCAGCAGGCGGAGAAAGACTATGCTGAGGTCGTGAAGAAGCGAGATGCGGAGATGAAGAAGGGCGGGAAGCTTACCAAGTTGAAGGATGAGGCAGAGGAACTTGGGAAGCAGATGGTTAAGATTCGAACGCAGGCTGAAATCAAGCAGGCGACAATTGAAGAGGAGGAAAAGAACTTGGGGGAGATTCAAGCTGAGATTTCGAACGTGAGTATTCGATACACCTAATGCCCTGCTACTCGTTGACCCATTCCGTCATAGCTCGAAGAAGCCATCGCTAACGAGACAGCAAAGCTCAAACAAATGACCGAATCTCACAAGTCCGTCAAAGACAAGTACAGCGAGATGGAAGCGGAAGTCCATAAATCGGAGGAGCTCCTACAAACACTCCTCACTGGCGTCTCATCCAAGCAAGACAACAACACAGGTGGAGGGTACATGGGTCAGCTGGCAGAGGCCAAAGCACGCATCGCTCAAGGCAAAGCCGAGGAAGAACAGTCTCGCGTCAAGTTAGGGATGAGGGAGAAGGAGCTACAGGCTCTCCAGAAGAAGATGAAAGAGGTTGAACGAGAGGCTGGAGAGAACCAGAAGAAGGTCAAGGATATGAGGACGGTCGTCGAGCAGCACAGACAGAAGCTTGCCAAATGCAAATGGAATGCCGAGATTGAAGAGCAATTTGAGACTCGGTCGAAGCAGCTCAGACAAACTGTTCGAGAGCTTACAGACGTGGGTGCCTGAATTCTTTCCAACGCTATTATAATACTAACGTCGACTTGTAGAAACGCGAACGAATCAGGCAAACCATGAGCCGTCTCAATTTTGAATACACCGACCCATACCCAAACTTTGACCGCAACAAGATCAAAGGATACGTCGCGCAACTCACCTCTCTCGACAAAGCGAACTATGACAAAGCTACCGCCCTGGAAGTCGCCGCAGGTGCCAAACTCTTCAATGTTATTGTAGAAGACGAGCAGGTCGGCAACCACCTCCTGAAAAATGGCCGCCTAAAGAAACGTGTGACGATGATCCCCTTAACCAAGATCAAGTCCTATCCCATCCCTCAACAGGTAGTCAAACTCTTTTTCACGTACACGCTACCCACTCACCCACCGCTCACCAAACCAGAAAATCGACACCGCCCAGCGCATTGCTCCAGGCAAAGTCCACTCGGCGATTTCTCTCGTTGGGTATCCCGAAGAAGTAGCCAAAGCCATGGTCTTCGTCTTCGGCGGTACCTTTATATGTACCGACGCCGACACCGCTAAACGGGTCACCTTCCACGATGCCATTCGCACGCGTTCCGTCACGCTCGATGGAGACGTCTATGACCCACAGGGATCTCTCAGTGGTGGATCTGCGCCAAGCGGGAACAGGACTCTGATCGAGGTGCAGGCATTGCTGGAGGTTGAAACACTGGTACGAAGTGCGAGGAGGGAGTTGAGTGAAATTGAACGAGAGGAGGTGCAGAGTGCGAAGGTGAGAGAGGAGTGGAAGAGGCTGAAGGCAGAGTTGGAGATTAGGGAGCATGAGTTGAAGTTGCTCGAAGAACAAGTTGGAGGGAGTAATGCGTCGAGGGTGAGGGATAAATCTGTTGGGTGCTATGAAGTTGTTGACATGGATATGCTAGATTGCCGCCAATGTGGAAGAAGCACAGAAGAATATTCAGGAGCTCAAGGACGCCGTTCAGGCGGCGAAGGATAAGCAGCAGAATGCCCAAGCTGAGTGCGCGAAACTCGAGCGGGACATGAACGAATTCAAGAATAATAAAGAAGGGAAAATTGAAGAGTTGAAGGTTTGCAACATCAATCTTCTGAATTTCTGTCCTCGCTCAGACTAGTCTTTACAGAGAGAAATCGCTAAAAAGAAAGCGGCACTCCAGAAGCACGCCGTCATTGTGAAGACTCAGCAGAAAGAGCAACAGACGGCCACTCTCGAACTAGGTACGATTCTGACTTTCCATTGTGAATAACGAGAGTGACCTCAGATTTGATTTTGGCGAACAGAGCAGCAAGAGAAGGATCTTGAAGCAGAGAAGAAGAAACTTGAGGATGCCCAGGCGCACGTATCCCATCTCAAGAAAGAGCTAGTGCGAATGAGCGAAGAAGTGACCATTTGCAAGGTCTGCCAATCCTGTCTAATTCGCACGATGGCTAATTCCCAGCATGGTCAATCTAGGCTCGTCACGAAGAAGCCGAACGCAAGCTGAAGGAAGAGCAAGAAACACTTGGACGTTTTGATGCCGAACTCAAGTCGCTCGAAGAGGTCATCAAGGCTCGAAAGAATAGCGTCTCTGAATCCGAACTCAAGATCCAAGAACTGGACCACCGAGTCCAGACGTTGCAGAAGGAGAAGGTGACAGCCCAGAACCGAATGGAACATCTGGAAAAGACGTATGAATGGATTGCGCATGATAAGCAGTACGTGATCTTTTGATTCTTTCACGTTGGTGGTGACCCCTTATGTCGGTTCGACGATACCATTTTCGCCTTTATAGCCAGTTTGGTCAATCGAATACACAATATGATTTTAGCGCTGGGGATATTGACCAACTCCGCGCTAAAGCACAAGAAATGGAGAAGTCTCAACAAGGAATCAAGAAGAAAATCAATCCGAAAGTGATGAACATGATTGATAAGTATGTATACCTCCTCTTCCCCTTGTCCGATGATGCCGAAACAGATGGTACTTTTAGCGTTGAAAAGCGAGAAGCCGCGTTGCAGAAGATGCTTACGACTGTCAAGAAGGACAAAGAGAAGATCGAAGCTACGATCGAGGAGCTGGATAGATACAAACGAGACGCACTACAGAAGACTTGGGAAAAGGTCAATGGGTACGTGACCTCCTGGGAGGTGTTCCCGCACGGTGGTGGTTCCAGCGTAGCTGAATCTGAATGTACCCGCGTGCAGCGATTTTGGCGCTATATTTGCCGAGTTGTTGCCCGGCAACTTCGCTAAGTTGCAAGCACCTGAAGGGCAGGATTTGATGGACGGACTAGAAGTCAAGGTTCGGCTGGGTTCTGTCTGGAAGCAGAGTTTGACTGAGCTAAGTGGTGGTCAACGGTACGTTGCAAGATATAGCGAAAGTTGGCAATTGTAATAATATCAATTCCAGGTCCCTCATCGCCCTCTCCCTCATCATGGCTCTCCTCCAATTCAAGCCAGCCCCAATGTACATCCTCGATGAAATCGACGCTGCACTCGATCTATCTCATACACAAAACATTGGTCAACTCTTCCGGACGAGGTTCAAGGGCTCGCAGTTCATCGTTGTGTCCCTTAAGGAGGGGTTGTTCACCAATGCTAACGTGCTCTTCAAAGCCAAATTCCGAGACGGCACTTCCATTGTTGAACGGACAGTGCAGAGATCATCATCGACACTGTACGGGGAGCAGCGTGGCGATGACGAGGAAACAGGCGGCAGGCGGGGACGAACGTAAGTTGCTCTTCATGAGGTCTTCAATGTGTACTTGTGTCATAGATAGTTCTTGCACACTGTAATATGTACCAACTGATCAAATATGGCAAAGCTTTTGCGGAATTTGAATATCAAGCGCATTCGTGGCGTTAACCCTCTTTTCCTTGTGCCCTCATGCCACTAGCGAACAAAAGCAATCCCAAGCCCTTGCCTGATAACCCTTTTGACCCCGCAAGTCCAACTTGGACGGCCTACGAGCATTGTCGAATCCTTGAGACAAATCAAGCATGGAATCAGTTCCTTGAAGAGCCTCAAAAAGATGATTCCGATGCCTTTATGCTAGATCTCGGCCCAGGCGTTGCCGCACGTGTGCTCGGTCATGGCTTGCGGTTCGCTCCCAACGAAGAGTGTCGCGCCGCTTTGACGTGATATCAATGATTGCCATGGTGATCAAGAGCTCTTGGCTGGCCTGGCCCACCTGTGTGTGTATGGGCTTCTCGCGTGTGTGTGTTCTTTTATACACCCATCTCAAGCTCTTTCTGACGGCAACGTTCTTGTAGTTTATAATCCGAAACGTCCCGCGCCATCTATCTCGGCTAGTCAAGGACCTAGGTATTCCTTCACAGAAGCCGCGGAAAAGGCTCAGCACATACTCAAACAACCATCAATCTCCACTCAAGATTTGCGCCAGCTGGTTGGTGAATTTGTGGACTTTGTGAACTGACTGCTGAATGTGTTCGTCAGGACATTGTTGCGCGATGGCTCTCGTTGCGTCTTCACTGGCACTCTGGAATACGTAACATTTGAGGCTCATCCCTCCTCTTTAGTTCCTGCCTCGGGAGTGTGTATCTCGGAGGTGGCTCATATCATCACTCAATCACTAACGGAGAACATTACTGGACTCTCAGAAACAGCACGTTCCAGGGTGACCTTTTTCCCATATCGTATATATGCTTCTGATGTCTGTCTTTGGTCAGTTCCAATGGGCCAAGACTGCGGAAGCAATCCTAGAGCACTTTGGAAAATATCTCGGCAAGAGAGATCCTCGGTCATAAGGGTCTCAATAATCCTGTAAACGCATTCACGGCCTCACATGACATGCATGTCATGGTTGACAACCTTAACTTATGGTTGACCCCAGCTAAAGTATGTTAATTCACGGCTATTCCATGCGCCCTTGGCTGAAGATCACTAGGACGATGAAGAAGCGATTATACCTCATACCTATGACATTAATTTCCTCGGCCTGGCGAGGCCCTTCAATGCCACGAGTATTCGGAAAAGAATCCAATTCAATGATACCACGGAAGTGCCTGCCCCCCACCCCATCTTCTTGCAGCCTGTGCCCGGATTACGCATATGTCTGGTGCTGCGGAACACCTGAAGAAAATCTTCCGGGATCGCGAAGATGTCAAAGAAATGACTGATCCGAATACTGTTTACGAGCTGGCGCGAGCTCTGAAGGCCCAGCAGCTTGTTTCCTCGATCACTTAACAGGATCCCGCTACTCCTCGTCTTTCTTCTGGTGGTATACTTCTTGTATCGGAGTTCTTCCGCACTCTGGTGTTTGTTAGGAGTTACATGGGTCATTGCCTTTTCCCTTTCTTGTGTGAGAGCATGCTATGTGATACCGTATAGTTCTAAAGTATCTTTCTTACAATCACGCAGACGGAAATGGTCTCGTACAAGCTCAATTCGTAAGGATATCCCAGGGAATTATGTCACGTTTATGAACTGGCGCGAGCTTTGAAGGCCCAGTAGCTTGTTTCCTCGATGGCTTAACAGGATCCCGTGATTTCTCGTCTTTGTTTTGGTAGCAGAAACTTTTGTCGACATCATTTCGGCATAGCTCGAAGAAACCATCGCCAATGAGACAGAAAAGCTCGAATAAATGACCGAATCTCACAAGTCCGTCAAAGACAGGCACGGCGAAATGGAAGCGGAAGTTCATAGATCGGACGAACTCAGAAGAAAATCAATTCGAAAGTGATGAACGTGATTGATAGGTACAATGTATACCGCCCTCTTCTCCCTTCGACCGATGATTCCGAAACTGAGATGGTAATTGTAGCGCTGAACAGCAAGAAGCCACGTTGCAGGAGATGCTCACGACTGTCAAGAAGGACAAAGAGAAGATCGAAGCTACGATCGAGGAGCTGGATAGATACAAACGAGACGCACTACAGAAGACTTGGGAAAAGGTCAATGGGTACGTGACCTCCTGGGAGGTGTTCCTGCACGGTAGTGGTTCCAGCGTAGCTGAATCTGAATGTACCCGCGTGCAGTGATTTTGGCGCTATATTTGCCAAGCTGTTGCCCGGCAACTTCGCTAAGTTGCAAGCACCCGAAGGGCAGGATTTGATGGATGGACTAGAAGTCAAGGTTCGGCTGGGTTCTGTCTGGAAGCAGAGTTTGACTGAGCTAAGTGGTGGTCAACGGTACGTTGCAAGATATAGCGAAAGTTGGCGATTGTAATAATATCGATTCCAGGTCCATCATCGCCCTCTCCCTCATCATGGCTCTCCTCCAATTCAAACCAGCCCAAATGTACATCCTCGATGAAATCGACGCCGCGCTCGATCTATCTTATACGCAGAAACTTGACCGGCTCGTCCAGGGGCTCACAGTTCATCGTTGTATTCCTTGAGGAGGGGTTATTCACAAATGCTAATGTGCTCTTCAAAGCGAAATTCCGAGATGGCGCCCCCATCATTGAACGGACAGCGCGGAGAGTATCACCGACCTTATACAACGGGCAGCGCGGCGGTGGTGAGGAAGACGGGTGGCAGGCGGGGACGAACGTAAAGTTGATGAACCGTAGTTTTTGTTGCTCCTTCATGAAGTCCCCTATATGCATTTGTGTCATAGATAGTGCTTGCGAACTGTAATATGTGCCATTATTCTAACAGTAACGCCACTGCCATTGCTACGCATGCTAGTGCGACGTATGGGGACAGTCGTTCGCCTAGAATAAGGAGTGATTAACAAATTCGATAACATGTGGACAAGAGGGGAATTGGAGTACCAATTCGGGCAGACTTGAACAGAAGGCCGGGGAATCTAGACAAGGTTGCAGATATTCAGGCCACGCGAACAGCCAAGGACGAGGAACCAACCCATGCTTGTTTCTGTCGACGAGACGTGGAGCAACAGCACGGACATATGTGCATGTGCAAATGAACAATAGGATAACGAGGAGCAACGACTGAAAGTTAAAGAGGGCAGACTGGAGTACAAATGAGTGAGGATCACATTGCTAGGCACAAGATGTTCAACGTACCATGGTTGCGAGTCGGGAACAGGTTCAGTGTTACGGGCAAGAACCAGAGAACGTTCATCACAGTGTCAGTATCGTGACATGCAACACCGTGAGAAATATTAAACAACAGACCCGCCATCAAAACCATCTGAATCGAACTTTGCCCAGGCTACTGGACCTTCTCTTACCCTCTCATCTTAGGGCCGGAACTCCGTCCGTCCACTGCAAATTGCGATCCGACTGCTATCAGTTGCTATCTCTCCCCGGAAATACAGATGGACGTTACGCGCTGTTACATATGTCTCGATGTTTTCTTATATCAAAACGCGGTGTCTAGCTCTGACCACAATCAAGCACAATCCCTGGACAGGCCAATCATGGCAAGTAGCACACCAAGTTCGCCAAGCTCACTACAGACTAATTTTAGTGCAACTGCTATCCAACACCTCCAACGTGGGGACTTCCACTGGTGGTACAAGGCTCCATTTTTCTGAACTACTCCGATTCCTGACCAGCCATTATATCCACAAGCTTCTCAGATCCTCCAGGCTCTAGACAACCGCCAACCTCCACCAGAAATGGACCTTCTGAGATCCTCAAGTATTCGAATCCAAGGTTGCGGGCAAGCATTCGAAGCATCAGGCATTCAGTGGAAGTTCGGTCGGTTGATCGCCCTTGGAAGTTCTGGCATTTTATCCTCGTGAGGTTCAAGGAATCACGAGATCCAATTTCCATCTCAACCCTCTCATGCGCCATTGTGGTGGCTGGGAACCACAGGGAAGATCCGGCGTTGTCATTGGACACGAGCCCTCCGAATAACAGCCTCTTCTGACCCACTGAATATAGCCCGTATTATACCTTATCTTCTCAGGCGAGATAAGCTATTGGTGAAGCCAAAGAACACACTTGACATCGAGTAGGCTACTGACTTCCCGACAGCAGATTTCACCGTCGTTTTATGCAGATCAGGTTCTCACTTACCAACCAGTTTGTTATGAGCTCCTATGTTTCAGAAGGTTGTCCGCATGACCTGGGCTACCAACTGCTCTAGGGTCGCATTAACGATACCACTTCATTGATAACGCCAATTGCCATATGGTACCCACCAAGAAGTTTGCACTTACCATATTGCCGGGTTCCCGTTTGCTAGTTTCAAATCGGGACTATCAACTCCAAACACGCTGTTGATACCCACTAGGCAGTTACACAAGCGACACAAGTCACCCAAATGATCGTGTGAACGCATCCAATCCAAGTCGATATCAAACCGGAAATGAAACGAGGATACTTGTAAGTCTGATTCTATTGACAAAAGAGGTCGAATTACGGTAGATTGAGGCTGTAAATGCTAGTACTTCGTGCAGATCGGCTGGTCCAGGGTCAACCAACTTCTGCCGTTTCCAAGCCCTTGTTGTCGGAAGGGTGTCCCTAATTGAAACTGTCTGTTGCCTATGGCTGATTGATGGGACTGCATTGTAGTAGCTTGATGGACCCATCGGTTCGATAATTACCGCTTGGGCAAACTTTCCGAACCAGCAACGAGGCTCCCGTCCTACTCATTTCCTTATCAGCGCCAATGCAAGTGGACACATATACTAAGGCCTATATATTCACGCCTTTTTCCCGAGGCGAAGGCGAGGCTTCTTGCTCTCAGGTCCCCCACACCAGCATGTCGGTCAAGGACGAGAAATCAGACTTGCCTCAATACGTCGATACAGAGAAGCACGAGGCTAGTGTGTCCCTACCTTGGCAACAACAGAATGGCGTTGGTCCTGACTATCTGGCGCACTATTACAACAGAGGAGTTCGAGGCCCTCGTGCTCCCGGACTTCGATGATCCCAATATCAACAAGGACGCCGCGCTTGAGGGTATCTTGGGTAAGTTGATATGCCTATCATACATTCAGGAGCAACGGTTTCTGACATTTTGAATGACACAGAGGACGACTCGCCTTATCCTGAGGTCCGCTCTGCTGTAGCGAACACGGATGACCCGGATATCCCAGTATCCACTATTCGGGCATGGGTTATCGGCATAATTCTTGCCATCATCATTCCCGTAGGAGGGCTTGACGATTAGCCTGGGGAGGTACTAACATTTATCACAAGGGTTGAACCAACTCTTTTTCTTCCGCTACCCCTCCGTGACAATTACGACGGTGGGTACCGGGCTCCTACTACAAGCTCGTAATTTTATTGAAAGGCACAGATTGTCGGCCAATGGCTCTCCTCGCCGTTCGGTAGGCTGTGGGGGAAAGTCGTTCCCAACGTCCAGGTCTTCGGTCGCGAACTCAACCCCAGGCCATTCTCGATCAAGGAGCACGTATGTTTGGCCAGCGTGATTCTCGACGTTCTTACTCAATGGGGTTGTCAATCAGGTGTTGGTCACTGTTATGGGCGGCGTTGGCGTAGTTAGCGGTTACGCCACCGACATTGTTGCCGTCCAGCGTGTATATTAGTAAGTCCAGTGCAGCAGGTTGATTGATGTGCCCTGACCAGTTGCAGACCAATGGTTAATTGTTATGTCCACTCAGCTGATCGGTTTCTCTATCAGTGGTATCGCACGGCGCCTCTTGGTTCAGCCTCCTTCAATGAGTATGCTTCATTGATTAATCAATTGATGATGTCAGTTATTGATTACGACAGTCTGGCCGACCCAACTTGTGACCTGCGCACTCTTCAATACTCTACACGCTCAGACGTATGCTGGTATTTGGTAACCGCGGTGGTCTCAGCCGTGAACGCTTCTTCTTCTACGCGTTCCTCGCTTCTACTGTATGGTACTTCTTCCCAGGATACATCTTCCAAGCTCTCAGCTATTCTCCTGGGTCTGCTGGATCGCTCCGGACAATATTCCAGTGAACCAGATGTTTGGATACGTCCATGGATTAGGTATGAGCTTGATTACGTTCGATTGGGCTCAGGTATGTCTGGTGAACCAAGGCTATACGAGTGTCGACTCGACTAACAGGGCTCGGCAATAGATTGCCTACATTGGCTCTCCGCTTGCTTGGTGGGCTGAAGCTAATACCATGGCTGGCTTCGTGTTCTTCTTCGGTTAGTTGGTGTATCGTCGTTGTTCAACCCAGCTAACGAGAGTTTTCCAGGGATCCTCACCCCCATTCTCTACGTGCGTTCGACATAGTTGGCAGCTTTCGGAAAAACGGCGGACATATATCTTAATCCATCCTACAGTATACCAATGCATGGAACAGCAAACATATGCCGTGAGTACACGCCTTAAACATCACCATTTATACAGAACTAACCTCTGAACCTTCCTTTCCTTATTCTCTCAATATGCCCGCAATCGCAAAAAAAAATAGCATCTCCTCGCGTGGATCCTACGACAACCTTGGCAAGACTTATGATGTTTCCAAGATTCCTAATGACGATACCACGTTTAATCAAGAAGCCTACATCGCCTACAGCCCCTTATTTATTTCCACGACCTTCGCTATTTCTTATGGCTTGTCCTTTCCGTCGATCACTGCGACGTTGACGCATGCGTTCCTGTTCTTCAGGAAGCAGATATGGACCCAGGCCAGGAAGTCCATACACGAGCAGCCTGATATCCATGCCCGTTGATGGCCAGATATAGACAGGTTCCTGAGTGGTGGTATGCGATAATCTTTCGTGAGTGAACTTCCGGTTTGTCTCCCGTAGTCATCTTTGAAGATGAGCTAGTCTCTGTGTTCGTATTTGGTGTTGTTGCTATCGAGGTCTGGGACACCAAGTTCCCCATGTAAGTGTTTTTTGCATCTAAGGTTTCGTTGGTGCTCATTCGTCACTCAGAAAATACTTTATCCTTACCCTAGTTCTTTGTTAATCTTTGGAGCTCAAGTCACTCTGATCTGCGCCCCTAGCATTCTTCTACCTTATCTCCATCGGAATGATTCAAGCAATCACCAACCAACAAGTCGGCCTCAATGTCCTTACCGAACTTATTATCGGTTACGCTCTCCCTGGCCGCCCCGTCGCTATGATGATGTTCAAGACTTGGAGTTACATTACCATGGCACGAGGTAACGACCCTCGCTCCACTCGCTTGGTCTCGATCGATAATGCGTTCTTCCAGCACTTCAATTCACAGCCGACTTTAAGCTCGGTCATCACATGAAGACCCCGTCCAGATCCATGTTCTTCGCCCAGGTCTTGGCCACTGCCATTGCCGGAACCGCACAGCTGGGTGTCCAGGCTTGGATGTTTTCCAACATTCCCAACATTTGCGACCCTGAACAAAAGGACGTTCCATCTGCCCGTCGACAGAGGTCTTCGGTACCGCTAGCATTATCTGGGGTGTCATTGGCCCCGCTAGACAGTTCTCCCAGGGACAGATTTATTATGGTGCGTGTCCAATGACAGCCGAATCAACGGAGTGCTTCTAATCCCGGAACTAGCTCTGTCTTTCTTCTTCCTTGTTGGTTTCATCTGCCCCGTCATCAGCCGGCTCATTAGCCTGTGCTTCCCCAACAGCTGGATTCGCTACCTGAAGTATGCCTTTACTTCTTCTAACGATGCATACTCACAGTGCTCACGATAATCGTCTCCCAGCTTCCCCGTCGTCTTCTCTGGAACGCGTTACATCCCTCCTGCCAGTGCCGTCAACTATATTCCGTGGGGTATTGTCGGATTCATCTTCCGATATGTCATCCGCCGCCGCCACTTCTCTTGGTGGACCAAATATAATTACGTCTTGTCCGCGGCTCTGGACTCTGGTGTTGCTATTGCTGCAGTTTTGATATTCTTCTGTTTGTAATACCCTAGGAATGGTAACATTAGTATCAACACATGTGAGTGTTCATTTTTCCTTTTCCTCACATTTTTCATTCTGAAAGGTCCGCACTGATGAGCTGATTCAACTCGACTTGAAATCTAAAAGAAACACTTTGTGGACGCTGCCCAAGGGTGAATTCTTCGGGTGAGTCAGCTTTTTGGTGCCGTTTTTGAGGCTAGTCAATGAAACAATTTCCAAGACCCCGGACCTGGGCTTGAGGGTTTCCCTATAATTCTTTCTGACCTACGATGGCTATAGGTATTCCGACTTTACACAGGTCGTGTTTTATTACTGTATGATTAGCAATCTCCAGTAAACACATTTTTAAATATGGCACGGCCTGAGCAATGGTATCTGAGTATTCCTGTCAGCCAACATCTTGTATGCTATTTCCTTTCATTTGTGTTCAGTCCTCTGGATCCGTATATTATGGCCAAGTTGAGTGGCACACACACATTCAAATTGGTATCAGCAGTAAATATCCCAGATAGTTGGTATTTAGTGAAGATATTTTGGTAAATCTTCGAGCAGCCGTTGATTAGGAAGGCGCTTATATAGGATATCAATATATGGCTACAGGAAATATTCAGGGATACTAACCTGTAACTGGAACAAGCATATTTGATGACCACTCTTCCCTGTGGTAATTTTGTACTGATTTTATGGTTAGCCTTATCATGTGAAATGAGCTCCAGAGACTTCTACCTTCACAACCTCATACAAGCCATCATAGCGATAGCTGAACCAGGTGCATTAATGCCTGCAATTAGGTACTAAGGCACAGAGTCCAAAAGCTCACCCTTCTCTGGGGGCCCACTTTGATTGGTTCTTGTATCCTCGTATCACCCGAACTGGGTTGCCTGAATTTATGTTTAACTGAGAAGATGTGTCAGGAGTTTTATATCCAGTGAGAGGAACACATACACGAAGTGCATGATTGAAGTGATGTTGGATAGACTGATCCTTAGCCTGTGACCTTGTCTGATGTATTATTGTGAAGAGTTAGCCTTAAGTCACTTTCCACAAATTACGGACTGCATACATGTCCAAAACTACCTGATTGTCCCCCTAGGCAGTCCATTAAACTTGGAAGTGGATGGGTTATTCCCAAATTGCTCACCAGCTCCAGTATAGTAGCTTAAAACCCACCATCTCTATCAATGATCAAGGTCTACCTGATGGGATGATCACCACTTACATAGTATATCCATCATCGGCGTCATCTTCGTAACCTCCATTGAGAACAATGGAGAAGGTTCCGGGGTCCGAGTCTTTCTTCGAGAAGTTTGTTGAGCAGGATATACCTGCAATGTTGGGTAAAAGAACTCCCGCAGCTGAGCAGTCTTTCCTAATATGCGGGTATCAGCCCTCAATTCATCCTTAAAACTGCCCATCACTTCAACCTTGACTTAAACATTGTTCCAATGCTGCACTTTGGCGGTCCGTAGTATCCAGTCCTGACGGGAGGCTTTTTCTTTTTCAAAGACAAGATGGCTCGACGTGCCACTACAGTCGATGTATTGTTGCTCTGCCTATCAGACCCATTTGCATTCAGAGCTTTTTCTAGTTTCATTTCTCCTGGAGTGAGTGGGTGAGCCTGTACAGTGTTCAGATTGGAGGCCAGAGGGCCGCCATCCGGGCTCGAACTGTTTGCTAAAGCAAGTGTAGTCGACGAACTATGACGGATAAGTTTATCATGCTCAAGATAGAAGTAGATAACCTCACCCTGAATGGAGGGTCATGGTGGTAAATAGGAGAAGTGTTGATCACACCACCAAGATTGCGATGTCTCATGTGTGAGTCAGTAGTAACCAATGAACACGTGTATACAGCAAACTCATTTCTTCATTTAGGACAGTCACTTTCAAGCGGATCTCACAAAGACCTTTACTAATATCGCTCAGTTCCTTACTCGGTGCATCCTCGTGGGCATATCACCTCCCAAGGTGCAATACAATAAGATTGCCTGGCGCTCATAATCATTTTTTATAGTACCGGCGTAACGGAAAGTGTTATTCCGAGTTTTTGAGGGTCTGTAGCCTGTTACCATCGCCGGAGCCTTATCCAGGCTGAAGCCCAAAAGAGCCCATTTCTTTGTCCCATGGTTCATGGATACTTACAGTCTGGTGTAAAGAAACGATCAATCATCCCATTGTTCAACACTGCCGCACTACTCGGCATGCGGCATTCATTGAATTGGTAGAAGTTGTGACATGCTCACGATCACCACTTGTAGTGGCATCAAGTTTGGTTTTCACTCCGGTCCGGTCCAAGGGGATTTCGCTGTGGTGGGAATTCTGACTCGACAGGTTAGCCAACAACACTCTTCGGTTTACACATGAACTCCACCGAGATGGAAGCTTGGGTGCAATATTTTTTGATTCTGTGGAGAGTCTAGGGTGAGTGTTCCATAGTTCTGCAGGTTAATCAGTCCAAGAAGCGGAATTTACTTATAGGTCGCTGTGCACGCCACAAATACTGCCCCAACCGAAACGAAACCGAAAGTAGTTCCACCTAAATGTAACAGTTAGCTAGGAGCCATTCCTGCAAGTCCAGAAGGCACGATAGACTACCTCTAACTACAGTTCCTATCTTCACACTCGGCGCTTAAGTCGATTGGGGGTAGGAGCCTAATTCCCCGATTGGACTACTCTCGTCATGCCGTGGACCCTTCAGCGCTCTACATGGGAACAAGGGTCTCCAAAGCTTCGAATGCTGATGCGGTGTGGCTTGGCCATATCAGAGTGCGTATCATATTTACAGGGTGTTTCAAGTTTGACGTTCTGACGACCAATTGCTTCCTCCCCAACTATATAGGTAAGCTATAGATAGACCCGTTTATACCCTGCCCTTCAGCGCGACCTTCGTCGCTAGGAGTGCCGCTAGGCTTTGAGCACTGTCCAGTAAACTCGACTCGTCGTAGCTAGCCGCCACTTGCCTCCTTGGACGTAAACAAACATGGAACAAGATGGAATGGTGTTTACATTAATGCAGGCGACGGTTGCGAGATATTTCAATGGTGGGTTTTCTGACGCTTTCACTTTCCTAGTTCAGTCTAACTTCTGTGATATCGTGTGCTATGGCTGATGCAGCTATTGGTATTTCGGTAAGCACTACCATGGACGTGGTATAGACCCTGTCGACCGTCTTGGCGTAGGTCCTTCTGTACGACCATCTCCTGTTGGTGGATGACGAAGTCGAGTACATCTGGAACGCCAAATTGTCCGCCCCCAAGGTTTCGTTCTTGCTGGTTCGTTACATTATGCCTGCTGCGCTGTTCATAAATGCATATCGTGCGTTCCGTTTCTCGCCAACCGCAAGTTTTGTCTTGACGTAACACTCTCGGGGTGACCGCTGACAGAACAAAGTTACAGCAATGTTTCTCTTCCTCAAAGTGTACGTAACGATCAGGTTACCCGCCCACATGCAACTGATTCTCCTTAATTATGCATAGTTGTAAGTTACGACGCTTGCATCGGATCCGTTCAACGTGGACTTATGTCCTGATAGCTGCAAAGTGTGGTTCAATGTGGCAGTGAGTTAAGATGTCCTTCCCATATCTCCGGCAACTGATAGCTTTGTTAGGCTGCACTTTTTGCACTTGTGGTTGGAGTCGAAAACTGTTTGTAAGCTCTAATCAAGAACCGACAGACCCTGACGTGCATGGTTCCCAGTTTTGATCCTTCTACGTGTCTGGATCCTTAATGACCGGAAACGAAATGTGATGAAATGGACGTCCTTGTTTTACCTCGTTATGCAAGCAATGACAATGGGTTGCACGGTTGCTATCATGGTAAAAGCGACCGGTAATTATTCTTCTTTTACATATCATGAAGCGGGCTAATGAAATACGAGTTGTGTAGAAAATTTCGACTTCTTGGGAGATAGGGATACACACGCATTTCTCTGTTCTACAAGAAGACGCAGTATCCTTCCCGCGTTGTACATCCCGACCGTAAGCAACTCGTTTTGGATACGCCCAGGGGCCTACTGATCTCGGTCGCGAAAGGTTATGTTTGAAGCTGTGATGCTCATCCTGATTATGTGGAGCACCTATGTTCGTTCCCGGGATATGGAGAATAGGAACCTCTTGAACTATCTCCTTAACGATGGTTTTATTTATATCTTGGTAAGTTTATGGCGCTCGGAAACTGGCTAGTGAATAACTTCATCTTCGTTTAGCTTCTGTTTAGTGCGTCTCTCATAACATGCTCAGGTAATCTGACAGCAGCTAACCCTTGCTTCATCATTCCATCACTTGTTCCGATTCCTTTTGACCGCCATTCCGCCCGTCTCTGCTATTTTCGTCTGGTGCCGAAGTTTCTCGCGTAGCGAACCTACTCATTACTGCCTCTGCACCGGTCGGTATTCCGTCTCACTTCGCACTCCATCTGATGGGAACGCTCACAACGCTTTTTTGCTCTCACATAGGCACCACTTATATTTACTAGTTTGTGGTAGGTGCTCCGGTGTGATTGGTGTCCTTTGATGCCTTACACAAGTGTGTCATTAGCTTCGGGTGCGCGACGAGTACTGCGACAGTGTCGCGGCTGGTGCTCAGCCTTCGAAAAGAGTCGGTGATTAAACGACGCGCAATGATGATGTGTCGTTGTCCATTGCAACATATAGATGGGATATTACATCCGGGACAATATGGATTGCCTCAGCTGAGCGGCGGAGATTGTTGGTTGTCTGAGGTGGACTGCCAATCTGACAAGTATGCTACTACTTCAGATGGTCATTGATGAGCCTATCAGCTGCTTTAAATCGGGGTGTGCGGCTTTTTGTGGGTATTTTGTGGGATTTATTCATTTTCACGGCAATTTTCGTTCAATGTTTGGAGTGTTGTGCTAGTAGTCACTGTAATATACCCCACTCTTCATTGTCTAACCAGTGTTGTCGAATTCTGAAGACCTTGATGGGGAAAACAATCTTTCCCACGAACACTTTATCAAATCTTAACACTTGCATCATCATGGTCGGCACTTGCCCTCCATTGCCGTTCTTTCGTCTTCAACCATCTCTTCTACCTAAGGGGGAAAGAAGACACCAAATAGCCACCGTTCGTGATAATGTCATCTTCAAACACATCCAATAACCCCGCATCAACATCAGCGACGTCGTCAACTGTGGACAGAAAAAAACCGATATGCATAATCACCATCGGCATGGCTGGCGCGGGCAAATCAACATTCGTGCAGAGGATAAATTCGTACTTGCATTCTCAGAACCCGCCGAACCCGCCCTACATCCTGAACCTAGACCCTGCAGTCTCGTTTGTGCCATATGAAGCGAACATTGACATTAGAGACACGGTTAATTATGGAGAGGTCATGAAGCAGTGAGTTCTTGTGTTCTTTTTCTTCTGCGGGCGTTGGCTTGTTGGGGTATGTCGGATACGGTGGTAAAGCTGCGGGGTTTGGATGGTGACATGGGAAGGACATTAGCTTGCAGCTGGTGGATCAATACTGTCATTCTTCGACCCTGCGTTGCCGACTTTTCCGCTCGAGTTTCATTTGGTGGATCTCTTGCTAAGCATCGGACACTGCTGATATGCTTATGTGGTCGTTGCTCCGCGCTTGACAGATACAACCTAGGCCCGAACGGGGGAATATTAACAGCACTGAACCTTTTCACGACGAAATTCGATCAGGTGTTAGAATTAGTGGAGAAAAGGGCCGAGGACGTCGAGTACGTTGTCATTTCTACTCCTCTCTGGCCCCGATACTCGTCTAACCAATTATATGTGCCATGCTTTGTTCCTTCGCAGTTATGTGATACTTGATACGCCGGGACAGATTGAGATATTCACCTGGTCGGCTTCTGGCGCTATTATTACAGATGCGGTGGCATCTTCCTTGCCGACTGTAGTGGCCTATATCATTGATACGCCTCGGACGACTGCGCCTGCTACTTTTATGTCGAACATGCTTTATGCCTGTAGGTGAGCTCCGGGCTGCTTGATGTGGATGCACCTCATACATGCTGCGACATTGATGCATCCTTTGCAGTATCCTGTACAAGACGAAGTTGCCCTTTATCCTGGTATTCAACAAGACTGATGTGCAGTCGCATCAGTTCGCATTGGATTGGATGTCGGATTTCGAAGAGTTCCAGGCGGCCCTTGCAACGCATGAGGGCGTGAGGGATTCGGAGGGTGAGCCTACGTATATGAATAGCTTAATGAACAGTATGAGCCTAGTGCTGGATGAATTCTACAAGAATCTCAAGGTCCAGTAGCCCGATTATGTTTGATGTGCTGATTGCGACTGATGTTGTCCTGTTTCATAAGGCTGTCGGTGTATCAAGTGTAACCGGGGACGGTGTGAAAGACTTCTTTGAAGCAGTTGATGCTTCGCGGGAAGAATATGAAAGGTAAATACTAATTTAGCTTCTTGGAATTCGGATGACCAATCCATCCGTGTGTTTCAGAGAATATCTCCCGGAGCTAGAAAGAGCGAGGAAGCAGAGAGAGAAGACGCTTCAGGAGGTTAAGGAAGATTCCATGAACCGGCTACTTAAAGATCTAGCGATTGACCGAGCAAAGAACCCTCAAGGGCCATTGAACGATCGTTGGGACCCTGAGGAAGAGGAAGATGACGATACAGAGATTAATATCATCGATAGGAGTGAGTACATCTCTCGATATTTGAATTATTGTGGCACTGACGCGGTAACAGGTGACGAGCGATATCCGGGAGAATACATTGACGTGACACGAGCGCGACGATATGGGGAAGAAAACGTCAGCTGGCCACGACTGGGGTAAGCTTGTATAGATCTAAGGGTGGGATTAGGATGGTCGCGATTTAGAGTAGATGTATTGTTATGACAACGCAGAAGAATAGAATTTGAGAGAGAATTACTGGATGGGCCATCGATCAGGTATTACGCGATCTAGCTCTCCTTTCCCCCCGCCCATCTTGTCTTCCTACTTGCTTTTTCTCCTGGTTGCCCTGACCCCTGCGGCTTTCTCCCTTTATTCCACACTCTTTAGTTTCTTTCCCTTATAATCTCTCTCCACACACCCCTCCCTTCGTTGCCGCACTGCCATGGAACGGTGGGTGTTGCCTTGGAGGGCACTCATGTCTTTTGTGCTGATGCTCCCATGACTTTTAGTTACGCAAAAATCGAGAAAGTCGGTACGCAAGGCTTCTCATTGTTCTATATACAAGAACCGTCGCTGAATGCACTGTCTGTCGGAATTTCTGACACAGGCGAAGGCAAGTCTGAGCATATTGTGCACTCTTCGGCGATAACTGTTGACCTCGTGGTGGTAATCACGCAGGAACATATGGCGTTGTGTATAAGGCTCGTGACATGAAAAGCAATGAGATTGTGGCTTTGAAGAAAATTAGGTTGGATGCAGAGGATGAGGGTGTGCCCAGTACAGCTATTCGTGAGATTAGTTTATTGAAGGAGCTCAGGGATGACAACATTGTCAGGTGCGTCGCTTTCCCCCCTTCGTCACTCAGATATCTATGCTGGGCTTTACCCTCATCTCTCTTTGTTCCCCCCATGTTCCCCACTGGCCCACCCGCCCCAATGCCTCACTGGTGGCTAACTCGCTTCCAGGCTCACTCGCATGGCTTGGGCATTATCTGGGCGCCCATCATTATAATCATATCACCTGTCTCCCGTCTGGTATCCAACTGCTAATTCCATAAATGGGTTCCGTTCAGGCTTCTGGACATTGTGCATGCAGACCAGAAACTGTACCTCGTGGTCGAGTTCTTGGACGTTGACCTGAAGAGGTACGTTGAGACTAACCGACCTCTCAAGCCGGACACCGTCAAGGTGAGTGAAAATTTCGCCTCAGTATCTCCTATTTCTTGATATTCCCTTCCTTCTGATATTTCAAATCCATCTTGTTTCTTTCTTTTTCTCAGTCACTTGACACTTTCCATTCTTCCTGTCCACGGCTCTTATTGTGCTGGCCACGGCCAGACCGCTGCGTGTTCCATTAAACCACTTGGCGTGGATTTGCCGCTGTGGGTGCTACACTCACACCTATGTGCGCACGCCACTGGTAGGTCGCTGCATTGCCAGCCAGCCCATCCCAGTTTCCTCATTTCCCCTGAGTTCCAATTTAAATTCTCCTTCAATTACATATATCATGTGGTCACGATCACCATCATTTGATAAATTAGGTCCCAGTAACTGCCGGGCGGGGACCAAACAATTCCCGCCCTCTCACAGCTCTCACCTGCTTCAACTTCTATTTTTAACACTCTGGCGACCATTTTTGGCTTCTGTGCTCTGGCTCTAATCCTAACTCACTTATGCGACAGAAATTTTGCCAGCAACTGAACAAGGGGCTGTTGTATTGTCATTCACACCGAATACTGCATCGCGACTTGAAACCGCAGAATCTGTTGATTGGCAAGGATGGTAATCTCAAGTTGGCAGATTTTGGGTTGGCGAGGGCGTTCGGTATTCCGATGAGGACATACACCCATGAGGTAAAGTTACGTTCGCGGCCGAGAATGAGGTGTCGTTACTAACTGATCCACTTGATTGGATTTTCGTTGCTGTGGGTATATGTATGATTTAGGTAGTGACACTGTGGTACCGTGCACCGGAAGTTTTACTTGGCTCGCGCCATTACTCGACGGCCATCGATATGTGGTCTGTGGGTTGTATCTTTGCAGAGATGGCGATGCAGGGATATCCTTTGTTCCCTGGCGATTCGGAGATCGACCAGATTTTCAGGATCTTCAGGTTTGCTTCTTTTTTTTACTCCGCCCAAATGAACCCTATGAAGGAATGTGTACAGGTTACTCGGGACACCGAATGAAGAAGTATGGCCTGGTGTGAGCACACTTCCAGATTATAAACCTACCTTCCCTCAATGGTCGAGGAAGGATGTTGGAGAGGCAGTACCACAGTTAGACCCTGACGGATTGGATTTACTCACGCAATTGCTGGTATATGATAGTGCGAAACGCTTATCAGGTGAGTCGAGATTGCACACCTCGCAGCGGATAAGTAGGACCAACATCATGCTTTTAGCTAAGCGAGCACTGACCCATGCATATTTCAATGGCTTCACGATGTATTAAGTTGAAACTCGAACATTGGTCGATCTGTATGCACTACTGTGAATATCAGATTAGTGTCCAAAGCTGATGATAATATTTTACCCCCGACGTCTCCCCTTGCTCACTATACTTCCATAAGCATATCTTTGTTTTATTCATATAGACGATGCCATCTCCTTTCCGTGAAAATTTCGCTATTATCACGTACAGATCATTGAACACCTGAGCACCCGTGGCATGATAGTTCACACCCTGGTGGAGATCATTGCCACGCATCGATATACCCAGTCTTTGTTCTGCTGAGATAATGGAAGTGGAAAGGTATTACAGATAGAGCACAACTAGCAACACATAGTATATACTAGTCACTGTGTAAATAACCTGTGACATTTCTGCCCATAGTCACAGCTTGTGGAAAACAATATGTGTCCACCACGCCAGCTTGTCCTCCCAGTCAGTGAATTCATCGGTCACCCATCCAAAGTGATCAATATCTGTGTATGTTGTGATGGAGTGATCCAGTGTGTGTATCTTCCCATAACTGAGGTTCTGCAAGATGTTTCTCATGCATTCACATAGTGCCTCACCTGGTTCAGAAAAATCATGGATGTGGGCAGGAAGTAGCCTCATCCCTACTTGTTCTCCATCACTATCAGAATGTTACAAATATTTACTCTGAGAATACCAAGGAAACTGAAGAGACCAAGGAACAACCATTTGAGGAATGGGACTTGATGAAATGCTGGATGATTAGTTTATGGCAGGAAACAATGGAGCTCAGGCAGACACTAGATTGGGAAATGCTATGAACCCACAGAACAGCACCCACTGCAATACCTTCTATCATGCACTTGTGCAAAAACTTGGACTTGATAGTGCATTCCAACAAACTACACAAGAGACTGGCACCCTAGCTGATGAAGCCACTTGCTGCATTTGCCAATCATCACCTTCCTGGCCACACATCCTTATTCTCAGAAGACTAGCTGACACCTAGCCCACTATTCTATTCTACCAACTGTGTGATGACTGAGGTCCTTTGCATCATCTAGGAAAATACTCCCTTCATCCATGTCTTTGACTCTGACAGACTGTTATGGACTTCACTCCATGTCTGTTAAACCTTAGAGCCTTGGTTACAGCATGAATTCTGTAAATCACACTCAGTTTAACCTTTTTCCATTCCCATTGGGCCTCCTTCTCTGCAGATACTTTTTTCCATGCTTCCCTTCCATCACAACTTCTCATCAGAATTCTTTGCCTGACTATCTTGTATTTTTCTGTATATCTACAGTTTTTCCCTTTATTCTTGATTATCTTTCCCTCATCCAGGTTTTTCCATTATATGATGTTTCACACTACTCCTGGTCATCTGGATGCCATGTGGTACTCCTCATTTTGATTTTCCTTTGGATTTCAGTCTTCACATACTCCTAGTATCTTATTAAGCATTTTTAAATTACCTCTTGTTTAACTACCAATCCCTGGACTTTATTCTGACTAGTAGTATAAAGTAGACCCACTACTGTTGTACTCCTTAGTCAGAATATCAACTTAGACCTTTCTCCCTTCTCCTGTCTGTCCCCTACAAGTCTGCCCCCAGTCCAAGCTTGTCCTATTTCTGTCCACTCTGGTCTGTTTGAGTCCATAGCTGGTCAAATGAGGCCACCATGGTATCAGAGGGGCACAACACATAAGTTGAAGCTTAGGCCTCTCCCCCACATCTGCATATGTCTACTTTTGGCTGCTTATAGTCTGCTCCTGTCTGGAGTTAGTTTTTAACACAGACTATGTACACAAATAGTCTACAACAGCTTTGACTCTGCCTAGGCCTATAGATGGAAGATGATTTCTTACACTGGAAAACTACTAGTATTCCTACACCCTTATATAATGTGCTCCTTAGAAGTTGTCCCTCATATCATTCAGTATGAGGTAGTACAAGGCCTTTACTGTCATGAGTAGAAATCTATTGAGTTAATCCTAACTCTGACAATCTCCCAGCTATTCCTCTTTGTGGTATTAGAGAGGCACAACATATAAGTTGAAGCTGAGGCTTTGTTATGACTTTTGTTATGCACTCAGGTTGTAACTAAGGCAAAAGCTTGAGGATGAGCAAAGGGGAAAGAACAAGTTGGTAAAGTGTAAGGAATACAGGTGCTCTACCTAGGATTTATATACTGGTAAGAGATAAACTGAGAATAGATGAAACAGATAATGAGTAAGGACCTGAGTCATAGTGAGTAACTAGGTAAGTCAGAGTGAAGTCATCAAGGGGTTGACACAGTACATGAAACACTTTGCTGAGTCAGTGTGTCTAAATATAGATGAAACCCTTGGGACTACAACAGGCCTCTACCTTGGTCCATGCATATCCACCCTTATCTGCTTGCAGTCTGCCCTGTCCAGAGTTAGCTCCTTAACATAGTCTCTTACTACTATTAGAAGTATTGGAATCAGTCATAAGAGAGTCATTGATTTTCTCATCAAAATCAACCTTTATTGCAATGGACTAGCTACTGCAAACAGGTGCACAATAGCAGTCACAAAAGCTGAAAAGAAGACAATGAGAAAGGAAGTGAGGAAGCTAGCAACAAGGCAATCAATACAATATAAGTTGTACAACTAGTCAAATGGAGAAAGAGAAAAGAGACAAAGTTGAAGAGATGGGGAAATGATAAATTCCTTAGAAGCAAGACTTGAACAAGGGGTGACGAAATAGGAAGCCATTTAGAAGCAAGAGTAAGAGAAAGAAAAAAGAAAAAAGAAAGACATAAACCCTTTAGTAAACATCCAGAGTGCTATAGAGCACAAGCCTCTCTTGTTGAGTAAGTTGTCAAGTTTTGTAGTCCTCAATTATAATGGGTCCTTGTATATTGTTAGTGAATGAGAAAGCTGCCAGGTTTGCAATAGAGCTATTGATGATGAAATAGTGAGCACCACTATGTTACGACCTTTGTTATGCACTCAGGTTGCAACTAAGGCAAAGGCTTGAGGATGAGCAAAGGGGAAAGAACTAG